>SNQJ01S0011469.1:162413-192685 GCA_010110895.2 Picea sitchensis | reverse complement strand
TCCAGCACTTCCTTGCATGGCTTCTTATTTAATTATATAATTGGACCTATTTAACTAAACATTATGCTCCATTATGCTCAGATCTCGTAGATGGTATATCGTGCATTACTATTATATTTTTTAGCAAATTTAAAAGGCACGCACAGTTCACCTATGCTACACCATTGGTGTTGTATGCCGTATTTTAATTTAGTCAAGAAAAATCAGCATATCACAATGTCTAATGTCATGTCTTATATCCCGAATCCGGCAACGAAAAAATACAAATGATTGATCCAGAAATATCTGTAAAGCTCAGTATGGCTTTAACTAATTGTTGGTACAGATACGTTGCTTTCACTTTGCATTCTATTGGTTCGAATATGATTTTAAAACGTCTACCGACTGGACGTGCTTTTTACGCCTCCCATGGCGGCTACCGGCTGAATATAGATATTGTTCGACTGTTAGAATAGCATGTAGCATTGCTGGATAAGAATCATCTGTGTACTATTTAAGAAGTGCAAACTAAATTGGTCAAAGTGCCGACTAATTTATGTGCGAACAATATCTGCTATGCGCCTCAAGCCTTGAAATCCATAGGGCACTTTTATGCATATGTGAGAAAGACGTGGTAAAAAATCTTTCTATGGTCGCAGCTTCTACAGAGATGGGAACCTTCCCGAACATCCACTGTTGCTGGTCATTTCATAATTTCGCTTAATTTTATCCAAATTAAAAAAACTCTTTCCCCTTCATTATAGGATCCGAGTCTGGTTAACACTGAGGATATTTATATTTGGGGAGCATTTTTTTTTTTAGGAATTGGTGGCTGCAAGTTGTCAAACAGCTGGAGGTTTTGTTTCATATACATTGATAACTGGATTTAGGTTCGGGTTGTCGGCCTAACTAGAATCATTCACAAACTAACGTGATCAGTTCAGTAAGTACATTCATTACGATACAATGGATTAATTTTGTGGTTGTCAATGGAAATGTTCCAAGTTTAGTTCATAACCATCTCTATGAGAATTTTAGGTAAAGTCATGTAAAGATAATATAGATTCAAAATTAAAATAATTTGAGTATTGATTTTTTTTTGAACGTATTTTTCTTTTCTTCAAATACTCTTTAGTAAACAATGGTTGAATAAAGCTTAACAACCCATCATTATAACTCATTTTTGTTGTTGATTTCAACTCGTTTGCTATCCTTCCATATATTAATGTTTGCAACGCACTGTTCAATCATTGCAATATGTGTTCACACCCATGTTATAGGGAATATGTCTATGTAACACAATTTATATATTTTCCATGCTCTATGTATTATTAGTTGCTAATGTTTGTTGCTCTCATCTTTAAGAAGTGAAATGTTGTTATCTTAATTTTCCTATCTTCAGTTAGTCTCTTTTTGATATTTGATGTGGTGTGAAAACCAACATAAATGAAGATGAGAAATATGTCTAGTTGAACTAAATCTATCAATCCCCCCAAGAATCTATTGCAATTATTTGAAGTGTTGAAGTGTGAAAGGACTTAAGCATTCACAAATCCTTTCTAAATGTTGTCTTGATACATATATATTTAGGTGAGAATGACCTTTGTTTCACTTGCTCAATGTGTTTACCCCAATGATTCACTCACATTTATGTACACAATAGCCTACCTTCCTTCATTTGAAACCAAATCTCATGCTAGAGAACCATGAGAATAGATTCAAGGAAATCTTAATTTTCCTATCTTCAGTTAGTCTCTTTTTGATATTTGATGTGGTGTGAAAACCAACATAAATGAAGATGAGAAATATGTCTAGTTGAACTAAATCTATCAATCCCCCCAAGAATCTATTGCAATTATTTGAAGTGTTGAAGTGTGAAAGGACTTAAGCATTCACAAATCCTTTCTAAATGTTGTCTTGATACATATATATTTAGGTGAGAATGACCTTTGTTTCACTTGCTCAATGTGTTTACCCCAATGATTCACTCACATTTATGTACACAATAGCCTACCTTCCTTCATTTGAAACCAAATCTCATGCTAGAGAACCATGAGAATAGATTCAAGGAAATCTTAATTTTCCTATCTTCAGTTAGTCTCTTTTTGATATTTGATGTGGTGTGAAAACCAACATAAATGAAGATGAGAAATATGTCTAGTTGAACTAAATCTATCAATCCCCCCAAGAATCTATTGCAATTATTTGAAGTGTTGAAGTGTGAAAGGACTTAAGCATTCACAAATCCTTTCTAAATGTTGTCTTGATACATATATATTTAGGTGAGAATGACCTTTGTTTCACTTGCTCAATGTGTTTACCCCAATGATTCACTCACATTTATGTACACAATAGCCTACCTTCCTTCATTTGAAACCAAATCTCATGCTAGAGAACCATGAGAATAGATTCAAGTGAAACATGGATTGAATGATGGAATATCTCCTGAAGCAAGGGTAGATATTTCCAATAGCAACAAAAAGAAAGAGCCTAAGGAACACCCCCCTAATTTGTGACCGAAGGCCCTCTCCCACTCAAAATCTACCAATGGATCCAACTAGGATGAACAAAGTTAGTTGTTGTTTGGCCTTCCTTCTAGTAATATTATTTCTCCCCTTTATCAAATAATGTTATTCACTGGGTCAAATGCAAATCTCTCATGGAAGTGAATGGTGTTCTATTTTCAAACTAGATTGGATGAACGATATTGCTTTTATTTTTTAATAATTCTAGCTTGTGGATGAATTTGTATGTAAAGATAGACTATAAGATTGCCAGGTCATATCCCTGAGATTGATTTCTAGGCATTGGCCCCAAGAATTACAATGGAATGTATCTTATAGTAAGAGTGAATTGAAGGGTAACTTGTCTTTATTTTTTCAAGTTTTCTAGTGTACAAGATGGTGTTTTTCAATTTCTCAGGATATGGTTTCATTGATATCTACTGGGGGCTCTTGGTGATGCATTCTTCCTCTTGTTCCTATATTATAATCTCATGCATTTTCTATTGTTGGGTGGCCACACAAATAACTAGGTGAAGGTGTGCCATCTCTTGAACATTCCAAGAGTTATGGAGAGGCTCAATCTCTTTAAATAAAACCTCTTGGAAGATGGAAATTTTTTATGTTGCCATCATTTTACTTCATAGATGATGTGTTGAATTTATTCCAACACCTTCCATTGCTACTACATATTTCCACGAAGATCATTGTATTCACTAGAGTCAAATTGCGCTTGACAATTGGGCTTTATTGAAATCCTCTTGTCTAAAGAAAACACTTCTCCCCCTCTTACTCATGACGTGCAACAAAAAGTATGTCAAAAAATGCCCCTTATCTCCAATAGACACATAAAGTTGAGCTCTCCAAAAAAGAATCCATCTAATAAAGAGAGATTTTTCCAAGCTATTGTGAACCCTTTAATTTCATATAATTTATAGTAGAGATCACATACTTTTCCCTAATTCCATAGGTTTAGAAGTTGTGTGCACTAACATCAAATTCTTTAAAGATCACTTAATTATGCCTATTTTATGGATTTAGATGTTGTTGTAATATGTGTTTCTTGTAATTAATTTTGAAAATCAAGAAGATAGGAAGAGAGTCTTATATTTCTTTTAATTAATATTGAAAATCATGAAGATGGGAAGAGAGTAACATAAACCATCATTATAAAGAAGAATGACTACTCTAGAACTCATTGGTTGCAAATTTCACCCTAGTGACAACCACAATCTCATTGGCTCGAGCATGGATGAAACTGCCAAACCTGTCTCTGCAATTATTGAAAGAGGAGGTCATTAAAAAAAATGCAATTATTTGGGGAAATACATAAAATCTAATTAAATTCAGAAGATTGAAGTATTTTAGAGTGTGTAACAATGTCTCTTTGGTTGCACTTGGTTAAATAATTGGTGGACACAGTTATCCTTATACTTAGTTTCCACTTTTAGATTCAAAAAATGGAAAATCACCCTAAGAAAAATTCCTCCACAAATGGAGGAATATAATTCAATATTGTCCTTTTAGTATATGGTTAATTTTTTTTATTGTATTACATAATTTTGACATAGTGATATATAATTTGGTATATTTTATGTTCATTAACAAGGTGTGTTTCTTCAAATTGAGAATTTTGTATTCATTAATTGAGATACACGAAGAGCACTGTTTGGTATGTTTTTATTAAATTATGTTTGGTATGTTTGATCTGGATTTAGGAGCGGAACGAATTGATTAACAGACTGAATACAATAAACACAAAGATATGAAGAATAACAAAGATATCCAGCGAACAATATGTTCTATTGAATAATGAAATATGATGAAACTGTAAAACTGCAGAACTGAAACACTTGCTCGAATGGTGGTAGTTATTTCTGAGAAGAGATGTGGTTGCTATGCACATCCGTCTGAGCATAATGAATTACAATGAGGCACCAGAGGCCTTTTTCATATTACTCATGAATGCCAAAACCCTATACATCCAAAAACCTAACCCTATAAGGTGAAACGCCAAAAGTCATGTGGGCCCCTATGGGTAAGTTGGTGTAAGTTCGTACCTCAACTTCCCAGGTTCGTGACTTTTGTGTACGACCTCCGTTTTAGGTGCGTGATAGCCCATTAGAAAGGTGTTTTAGAGAACTACACATTCCACTGTCAAACTCTGACTCTGTTTACAGTTTGACTATGGCGAGCCAAAAAAACAATGTTTAGGGCCCCAAAACGACCCTGGAAGTAAAACAAGATGTGATGACATGAAAACATACAAAATAAGCCAGTTGGATTAGGCGAGAGGCCACCAATATCCACCTAGAGGATGTGTGGGGCTTCAGACAACCCCGGAAGTGTAGAACCCACAATTACAAAGAAGTATAGAAGAATGTGTTGAAAAAAAACATACAAGAGGAGCTAGTTGGAATAGGTGGGTGGCCACCAATATCCACCTGGATCAATCCTTCTCCCTTAGGAACCAATGGTATCCATTGCGTTGAGTTCCCCCATCAGGTGAGGAAACTTTTGCTGGATTTGGCCCCGGGTGATCTATTTGCCTTGGTGTAGGAGTTGCCTTGCCTTGACAACCCGATAAAGCTAGATCTTCTGATGGTGAGTGACCTTGACCTGTGTGTCCACTATCTGATCAGTGGATGCTTGTTCCGTGCAGTCGGGGTTGAGCTCTGTTGGTGCCACTTGTTCTGTGATCTCTTAGGTGTCCATAATGGTGGAAAATATGGCCGAAGGATGTCCATATTGAATACTGGATGAAAGCCAAGGAAGGGTGGGGTGTTGAGCTCAAAATAATTTCTACCCACAGCCTTGGTGATAGTGTAAGGCCCATAGCGAAGTAGGCGAAGCTTCTGATGGGGCCCCGTGAGATGCTCCTTCTACAAATGTAACCAGACTTTGTCGCCAACCTAAAACTGGTGTGGTACCCTATGTTGATCATGGCATTGCTTGTACTTAACATTGGATTTTTGAAAAATCTCTTGGACCTATTGGCGGATGTGCTGAATCTGCTCAATGAATCTGGTGGCTTTGTCGATTGCAGTCTGGTCATGGGAAGAGTCGGTCTGTGTAGTGAAAAGAGGAAGTGCAACATCAATGGGTCCCAAGGGTTGGAATCCCAAACCCACCTAAAATGGGCTATGGTCGGTGGAGCTATGGAGAGCTCTGTTGTAATTATGTTGAACATAGGGGAGACTCTCCTCCCATGTACGTGGATGCTTAGAATTGAACATGCATAAGATGTGCAAAATCATTTGATTGACGACCTCTATTTCATTGTCGGTTTGGGGGTGGAAAGAAGTGGATTTTGTGAGCTTGGTGTCCAATAGAGACCAGAGACTCAACCAAAATGTTTTGAGGAACCTGTTGTCCTGTTCGAAGATGATGGTCTGTGGTATCCCAAAGTGGACCCACACTCGTTCGAAGAAGAGATTGGTAGTATCTATCGCTATGATATTCTTCTTGCAAGCTGTGAGGATGGCCATCTTCGAAAACCGATCAACGACCACAAATACCCAGTCATTTCCTTGCTTGGTGGACGGCAAGCCAGACATGTGATCCATTGCGATGGATTCCCAAGGCTTCTCGGGAATAGGAAGAGGGGTGTATAAGCCTTGCTTCTTGATGGATGGCTTGAAAATGGCACAGGAAGTGCAAGATATGATATACTTGTTGACGTCCTGTCGAAGTTTTGGCCAATAAAAATGTTTCTGAAGAACGACCACAGTTTTCTCCACGCCAAAATGTCATGCCACCCGACTGTAATGGGCTTCTCAAATCATCTTTGCACACTCATTTGTAGGAACACAGAGATGGCCCAGGTGGCATAAGAGTCCGTCCTGAATGTGAAAATTGGTGACAGTTAGACTTGTACCCAAGAGCTGATAGATGGTGGCAAAGTTCGGATCTTGCTGATAAAGTTGGGGCCACTTAGATGCTTCATGTCCACATGAATGGAGAAGAGTGGTGATGCAACCACAGGAGGCCGACTGAGGTAGTCAATGACACGATTGGAGATACATGTCTTATACTTGATGTTGATATGGAACTACTGTAGGTAGGTGGACCACTTTTGATGGCGGTCGTTCTGCAATTTCCCCTTTGTCTGTATGAACTGCATAGGCTTGTGATTAGTGTGTATGATCGTCTCTTTTCCCAAAATGTAATGTTTCCATTGATGACAGGCTTGTACAATGGAATACATTTCCTTGTCATAGGTGGGGTATTTTCGGACAATATCACAAAGTGTCTCACTATGGTATGCCACCGGATGCCTGTGCTGAGTGAGAAATGTGCCCACAACATAGTTAGATGCATCAGTCTCAATCTTGAACAATTGTTGCAGATCGGGCAAGGAGAGTACTGGAGCTGGGCACAAGCGATGTTTCAGATCATTGAATGCTCGTTGTTTCTCCTTCCCCCACACGAACTTGTCCCTACCACCTCCCTTGGTCACTTGGCTGAGGGCCCATGCAATATGGGAGAATCCCAACACGATTCGTCGGTAGAAGTTGGTTAGTCCCAAGAATCTCTGAAGCTCGTTCAGTGTGGTCGGGATGGCCAGTCACAAATGACTTGCAAACTAGTTGGATCAACATGTACCCCATGCTCATCAACAATGTAGCCCAAGTATTGGACATTATTCATGCCAAAAGAGCACTTTTATAAGTTGGCATATAGCTTGTGCTTCCACAGAGTGCTCAAAACTTGTTGAATATGTCGCATGTGCTCCTCCCATGTTTTGTTGAAGATGAGGATGTCATCCAAATATACCACCACAAAGGAGTTGGTGAAGGGTTTCAATACATCACCCATCAACCTCATGAAAGTGGTCGGTGCATTTGTTAAGCCAAAGGGCATGACTAGCCATTCAAAGAGACCTTCTTTAGATTTGAAGGTTGTCTTCCATACATCAGTTGGTTCAATGGGAACTTGATGGTAGCCAGACTTTATGTCAATCTTGCTGAAGAACTTTTCCCCCTTGAGTTGGTCAAGAAGGTCATCAGTCCTGAGAATGGGGTATCGGTTCTTGACTGTGATTTTATTTAAGGCTTTGTAATCAATGTAGAGTCACCACGTCCCGTCCTTCTTCTGCACCACTACAATCAGGCTTTCGCAAGGGGAGGAGTTGGGTTTGATGTGCCCCTTTTGAAGAAGCTCTTGGATCTGTCGCCTGATTTCGTCATTTTCCATCAGCGAGTGACGATAGATTGGTCAATTAGGTAGAAGTGTGCCAGGGGTCAGATCAATTGGATGCTTGACTTAGTAGTGTGTCGGTACCCCTGTAGGTGAGAAAAATATGTCTTTGTATTCTTTCACGATCCCATCCACTTTCTTTTGTTGCAAAGAGAGGCTCTATGTAGAGGCCACGGATGTGGCGATGACCTTCTGCTTACTGTGATCATGGATCACAAATAAGACGAAATTCCCGGTCTGTGAGATGACCTTACTGCATTTCTTAGCAGAGATTAAGGAAATAGCAGTAGGCGGTGCTACCTTTGGTATCCTATACAATTTTCTACCCAAAGTAATAATAACACTGCGGGGTCTAGACTCATACACATCATGACGCTTCTACAAATATGGTTGTCCTAAAAGAACATCACAAACTTCAAGGGGAGAAATATCACACAGTACCTCATCTTTGAAAGGCTTGATGTCATAGGGCAAATGACACTGTTGGTTGACACTGAGATCTCTTCCTTGGCGAAGACAACCGATGGTGTAGGGTTACATGTGAGGTGTCATTGGCAGGTCTAGCCACTTGATGATCTCTGTTGAAATTAGGTTCTTCTGACTCCCTCTATCGACAATGAAATGAAGCAGAGCCCCCTTTACCCACAACTGCGAGTGAAAGAGACATTCTCCTTCCTCTAGTTCTTCGGGTTCGCTTGGTCGAACTTTGGTGGTAGCGACAGTGGCACTGGGTTCAACGTCGATAATCCATTTCCCTCCTTCAGGATTTGATTCAGAATCAAAATCGGCCTCTGACTTGGAATCCTTCAATTTGGCCACGAGGGACTGCTCGTAGCGACATTCTTTGATGTTATTCCAAGGGATTTTATGGTACTCACACCATTTCCCCGTGTCCTTCTTTGTCTTTTCATTTCCCTTCTTATGTTGCGGCTTGAACTAGTTGTGGGTGACCATATCTACCTAGTCCCTTGTTGTGTGGGTTGGGGCTGCCTTTTCCCTGCTTCGACTATGAGGGGTTTGCAGATCCAAACTCTTGCCTTTTTTGCTTAAACTTCTGCTCGATCTTGACAATGTATTTATAAGTCATTCTTAATGAGGTGATGTCCAGAAACTCCATTTTTGTTTGAATGTATCTATGCAAACAACCGCAATATTTGAGCACCAGATGGCACTCAGAGTCTTGGATACCCAATTTGGTGCATAGGATATGGAAAATATTGGTGAAATCAAGTACTGTCTCGTCCATTTCTTGACGTAGGGTGGTCCATTTGGTGTATTGGTTCTCGTAGCTTCTAACAAGGTAAGATTGTTCTTTAATGACATCCTGGAAGGAATCCCATGTAGGAGCCACCACATAATTGCAGATTCCTCTACGGACCTTTGATCAGAGTAAGTATCCCACTATTCTTTAACATGGGGAACGACCTTGAGGAGTACAAAAGTGATCTTTTCCCTATCGAAAAAATTGTGGACTGAAAAATACCCTTCGAGCAGATTCAACCATTTATCTACAACATCTGCATTTATTAGTCCTTCAAATAATGGAATATCAAAATTTACTTGTACCTTGAAGGGGGTTGCATGGTTGTTTGATGAAGATGCTTCTCCTGTGGGCAGTGGTTGAAGGATCTGTGCAAAGTTGTCCATCATTTCGTTCATTTTTCACGCGAGGGCTTTCTTGAGCAACATTTTAATAGAATCTCCTACTCCATCATATTTATTTTCGTCCCCCATGGGTTGTTGTCGGGCTTGGCACGGTCGATCTTGCAATGGCTCGATGGGTTCGAGTCACAACTTCTTGTACCCAGATCTTGTCGAGGACATGCACGAAGAAAAATAAATGAAGAGCAGGCCACTTTGATACCACTGATCCAGATTTAGGAGCGGAACGAATTGATTAACAGACTAAATACAATAAACACAGAGATATGAAGAATAACTCAGATATCCAGTGAACAATATCTTATATTGAATAATGAAATAGGTTGAAACTGTAAAACTGCAGAATTGAAACACTTGCTCGAATGGTGGTAGCTATCTCTGAGAAGAGATGTGGCTGCTACGTGCATCTGTCTGAGCAGAATGGATTACAATGAGGCTCCAGAGGCCTTTTTGATATTACTCATGAATGCTAAAACCCTAGACATCCAAAAACCTAACCCTGGAAGGTGAAATGCCAAAATTTATGTGGGCCCATATGGGTAAGTTGGTGTAAGTTGGTACCTCAACTTCCCAAGGTCGTAACTTTTGCATATGACCTCCGCTTTAGGTACGTGATAGCCCGTTGGAAAGGTATTAAAGAGAACTACACAATCCACTGTCAAACTTAGACTCTATTAATATTTTGACTATGGCAATCCAAAAAAACAACGTTTAGGGCCCCAAAACGGCCCTGTAAGTACAACGAGATGTGTTACTAGTGTCCACCTGGAGGATGTGTGGGGCTTCAAACAACCCTAGAAGTGTAGAACCCACAATTACAAAGAAGTACAGAAGAACGTGTTGAACAAAAACGAACAAAAGAAGCAAGTTGAAATAGGTAGGTGGCCACCAATATACCCTTGGATCAATTTTTTTATTAAATTATGCTAAAAAGAGTTAATATAAAGTTATGTTTCAACCAAATAAGAGTTAATTATTTAGTTGATAACTACTCAATTAGTTAGAACGATAATGAAAATAAGAAAGAAATGAGAAAAATATCATGTATGTGATTTGTGAGTGAGCCAAGCTAATATGCCTTAATGATTTGTTATTCATATGTCTTGTAAGCAGAGTCCACTACCACCATGAGTGGTTAACAAAGAGAATGAATGTTCCCTTTGTTTTGTGTATTGTGTTCAATTGTCTCTTACACTATTTTGCATAGATTTACATCTTTTTAGGTGTACAATTGCCTCTTACACTATTTTGTATAGATTTACATCTTTTTAGGTGTACAATTGCCTCTTACACTATTTTGTATGGATTTACATATTTTTCTATGAAGGGATTGTAGATCCATTTTGAATAAATCCCATGCATCCCATCTTTATACCATCCCAAGGAATTACCAATTGCAAACCATGTAATATCATATAAAGAACAGTATAAAACCAAGTTATAAAGTATCGCAATAGTTACAAGCAATCTTAATACTGATATATTATTGCATCGAGCCACAAAGAAAATTTTCACGATATCCCGCAAAATCCTACAACCCACCACAAATGTCATCTTCTCCATGCCTTGAACAGTGACAACTTCTTTATCCAGCGTAAGCCATCTAAAAATAGCGATTGTTTAGCCGGCTGCCAGCCTTGGAAGATAGTAGGCTCTAGCATGGAGTTTTGTCTTAGTAGGAGCGTGATCCGTTCAAATCTTCTCCCCGGAATCAGCTGTAGCTAAGAGATGCCCAGCTAAGAAATGTAATATATTGAATACTAAAATACAACGTGACGAAGGTATCGACTGATATAATATAGCACAACATGGCAAGTCCTGAGTTTGCGTGTCGAATCCGAACAAATTACATCGTTAAATACGAAGGTGTCGAACAACGCGTTACAGGAACATTTCACTACATATTAAGTAAGCTATTGACTTTGTCTGAGTTTTTAGTGGCAGACATATAACAGCTTTGGGATAACCACTTCAATTTCTATGAAAGAGGATAAGAATACGTGACGTACGTTTGAAAGGAATTGTAGAAACCACGCCGTTATAGAGTAGTTTAAACGTTTTAGCTTTTTTATTGTTTTAGTTGATTTTATTTGAAATTTGAAATTTAATGAAAAATGGTTGGATAAATAGATTTGAATGGTTAGGTTTGTACACTTGAAATGTTTTAGGGTGAAACCACGCCGTGCAAAGTGGTTTAAACGTTTTAGCTTTTTGTTTTGGTTAGTTTTATTTGAAATTTGAAATTTAATGAAAAATGGTTGGATAAATAGATTTGAATGGTTAGGTTTGTACACTTGAAATGTTTTAGGGTTTGAAGTGTATTAAAGTTTTTCAACAGACCGAATTTGTTTATACATTTACATATACAATTTAAACAACAAAAAATATAGCGATTTTATCCAAATTTACATTATTAAATTCAGCGAAGTAAAACGTTTATCGAACACCTCATAAAGATCGTAGATCGTTTCCAGTAAGGTCAGACAAGATGTGCACGTAGTCTCGTAAGGTCAGACAAGATGTGCACGTAGTCTCATGGGAGCTTATATGACCTTCATGGAAATCCACAATGTTGAAACCCGCGACCAGTGAAGACTAAACCACCAAGCTTTAGCAACAACCCTATACCGTTATATAAATCTATAAATATCTAGGTTCACATACATGATTTTTAATATTCAGTAGCAAACCTCACTACTGTTATCTCCCATCTCAAGATTTTGAGTAGTAGCTCGGCGAACGATCAACTCCCTCCTGTCATCCAAGGTGAGAATTTCAGTAGCAATAGATCATCTTTCTGGCTTTATGATTCAGGTTTTCGGGCTTTATATTTGTAAGCAAAATAATGATCGAAATGACTTCATTTTCTGGTATTTTGGTGATGTCGGTTTTTAGGGAGGTGAAATGGAGAAGACTGTGTGCCGTAAGGCTACCTTCTTTGCCGTATTATTTTGTGCCTTAGCCTGGGCTGCAGTAAGCGACAACCTTGCAGTGGGCTATTACAATACTATTTGTCCAGCTGCGGAACCCATTGTGTTTGGGGTAGTTAGCAGTGCATTCCGTACGTTTCCTGGAATAGCTGCTAAGCTTATACGGCTGCATTTCCACGATTGTTTCGTCAGGGTAAGTATCCGAATTACTTTTGGTAATGTACTCCTCAGAGTTACTACTCTGTAAATGGATGAGGTTTTTGAAATACGGATTTGGAACTTCTGTACTTTCAGGGATGCGATGGTTCCGTTCTCATCGACTCCATTCCCGGCCTGTTCGTAGCGGAGAAAGACTCTCCGGCTAACAATCCGAGTCTTGGAGGATTCGACGTGATTGACAAAGCGAAATGGCTGTTAGAGGCGGTCTGCCCAAAGAAGGTCTCCTGTGCAGATATAGTCGCATTTGCGGCTAGAGATAGCGCATCACTGGTATTCGTCTTAAACATCGTACATATAACGACAACTAAATTAAGTATAGCATAGCATAACAACAATGCTCAATGCTTTCTAATAATGAATCGTAATTGATTGCAGGCATCGCCCCTATATCCCCTCTGGTGGGATGTTCCGGCTGGAAGAAAGGATGGAGATATTTCACTATCTTCCGATATTCCTGCAAATCTACCTCCCCCTTTCTTCAATGTAACTCAACTAACACAGAGATTTGCAGAAAAAGGTCTATCCCAGGACGAGATGGTTACTTTGTCAGGTATATTCTGAGACCTACAAATCATCAATATGTCAATTTTTATAGATGATAATAATGGTTGAGCAAAAACATATCTTGATTATAATCATGTTTGTGTTGTTTGGGCGAGAAAACAGGAGCACACACAATTGGTGTCTCTCACTGTTCTTCATTCATGACCAGGCTTTACAATTTCAACGGCCCGAATACGACGGACCCGTCCCTTGATCCAACGTATGCTCAGATACTGAAGTATCAGTGTCCCCAAGGCAGCCCCAGCAACAGCAACACGACCGTGTTCATGGATCCTAAAACGCCATTCACCCTGGACAACGTGTATTACAACGAAGTTATAGCTAACCGTGGTCTGTTTACATCCGATGCAACTCTGCTTACAAATCCAAACACCGAATCCAGTGTGGCTGGAAACTCGGGCCCTAACTTGGCAGAATGGCAGAAAAAGTTTGCTGCTGCGATGATAAAAATGGGATATATTAGTGTATTGACTGGCACCCAGGGAGGAGTCCGCGGCAACTGCAGTGTTGCCCACAGTTAATACAGATCGGAAATTTCGTTTTCGTTCGCTTGAAACTTGCCGTATTAATTCAATTAGAAATGCGTTTGCACTTCTCCACCAATAAATTATATGTACTCGCTTCTATCACCGCGTATATTAGGTGCTATTTTTTTTTTTACAAAATAAAAAAAAAAATATTATTGGTTAAAAATGTGTTTAGTAAGAAAATATAATTTAGAAGTATTTGATTTCAATAATTTTGGGAACACTAATTTTTAAACTTTAAGTCAAATAGATTAACAAACAAAACCCACATTTTAATCAATTAATCAATTGAAATAACAAAAATTAACAATAAAATAATAAATTGTAGAAAATATTCTCATCCCATTTTAAATTAAAAGTAAATTACCCCTAAAATAATGTGATCATCCCATTTAAAAGTGATTTAATATGTAATTTCTTGATGTTTTAATGGATTAATCATAGAGTTTACTTTATACTTACTGAATTTTTCATGGAGAGAGTGCACTTAATTCATTGTATTTAATATTTTCTACACCATTTACTTTTTCACAATCGTGTTTACTACTCTGAGTTTACTTATTGACATTTTCATGGATAATTTATTTAGAGAGTGCACTTGATACTTTTTCAATGTATTTATATTTTCTACACAATACACTTTTTCACAATCCTTTTGAATAATTTGATGAAAGTTTTAAGTACACGGTTAATCTTGTAAAAAAAATAGAGTTTCTCTAATGTAATCAACTTTTCTTATAATTCCTTCATCATAGTTATAACAAGAGAAGGTAATCAACTTTTCGTATAATTCCTTCATCATAGTTTAGTTATAACAAGAGAAGGTAATCGACTTTTCTTATAATTCCTTCATCATAATTATAACAAAAGCAATTGAAGCAAAGCTTCAAGTCCCTGCTTCAGTAATTTGAAATATGTTATGTACAAAACAATCAAAATAGGCTTAAATTATTTATGGTAGGTTTTCATTGTTAAATTATGGGATGGCCTTTGGAATACAAGGCTTACTGACAATTCTACAATGTCAATGCTAATGCTTAATAACAATGATTGTTTTAGCCAGAAATCCTATGTTAATGATCACAATTCTTTGGTTATTTCCTTTATTTAAAATTATGTGAGTTATATAATTGTGAATGACTCCAATGGAAAAGCTCTATTTTATTTGTTTTTTTTGTGTTATCACTCCTTTGCTTGTTATTAAATTGCAGGTTCAGATCCTTCTGTTTGACAAGCTTTGCTTATGAAGCACTAGTCAATTGGTTTAGTGAATGCTTGGTAATGAAGGATATTTTTCATGTAATAAAATCCACAAATAACTACTTCAGGGCATGACTTTATCTTGGGATTTCTAAATGTGATATTTTTTTAGTGTACTTATCAAATTCTTTTCAATTTTAAATGAAATACTCATCAAAATTTCTTTGAAATGATCAATACCATTATTTTTCTTGTGAGAAGACATGGATCCATATTCAGTTTGCATGCATTTCATAGAGTTGTAATAATGAAGCTGAGCATATATCTATAATTTAATAATAATGAACATATATGTAATAATGAACCATTCCATATACAAATTAAAACAATAAAGATTTGGGGTTTGATGTCTAGCATTCTTCCCAATCTAAGAGAATCAAGATGTATCTTTCAGAACATATAGAGGAGTACCACCTCTATAAAAATGAAAGGGAATATTTGTGTCCTTTGTGAGCTTGTTGATTGGATTGTGACCAATTTTAACATACAATTCTATCTATACATACACAACTGTGCATAAGAAAATAATTAAAATCATCAATAACTTTTAATATCAAATTCATGCATGTATTGATGATGGTTTTGGCTCAAATCTAGGGAAACGAAGGTTATAATATCAAATCGCCAATACTTCATATTCCAACTCATTCCATATCTCTGCAAGTTTTCTAGATTTTATTTATAATTCATTTATCTGATTGAATTCATGTTATTTATGCTCATGCATTTGAATAATTTTTCATTGAATTTTGTAGGATCACAAATCCGAATCAATTTCGGATGAGCAATATATTCCACCAATGAAAAAATGCCTCAAGATCTTATTAGGAGAGATACCATAGGAAAATGTTTGATGAAAATGGACAGTTGCTTTACCCTACCAATTGTAACATGCCACCATCTTCCTGTAAGCTGCATCATGGGTCAATGATATTACACCGTGAACTAGATCTCTTTTATGACACACTAGTCGTATGTGGTTTTCAAAATGTAAAGGGTTGACGAAGAACCCTCGACATGTCTGATTGTCTCATTATACTAATGATGGACTACCCAAAGTTGATGGTCTAATACTCCCACTATAGTCAAGAATCCAATAGGTGATACAGAAAATACATGTAGGAACACTTTCATATGATCTGGTTTTTAAAGGTTGGAAGCCAGATCAACTATGTTTCATCCTAAATTGGACAACTCATCTCCTTATATTAATTCAACAAAGAGTTCTTATAGCGAGTTAAAGTATGATATCAATACTACCCAAAATATCACTACTAGGAGATAAAAAAATGTCCAAGTACACATCGAATTGTCTTCAATTGTTGGAAGGTAGAGATGACTTCCCTCTTCTTATCCATCTGCAAATTAAATACCAAACCTATTACAATTGATATTTTCATAGTGCTTGGTGGTCTTCCATGCATGTGCTTGATGTTGGAACTGAATTATATTTTTGTGGTAATAGTTATATGATTTCCAAGTCTAATATAGATGTTGCAAATATTGTTTTTTTTATCCTTTCACATGTATTTGTAACTCCCAAACAATCATGGAACTTATGCCATTTTTTCATCCTCTTTATAGTCAATCTGATTACTTGATTTTTTTCAAATACAAACTTAAATTTTCCATGTATAGTACATGCATGAATGGTTATGCTTCTGGAAACTTTAACAAGAAAAACATGTTCTATATAAATGACCATCCACGAACTCATGGGAACATCACACGGTTCATAAATAGTTGTACGACCTCATTATTTAGTGCAAATTGTTCATTTGAGTAACACTCCAATGAAAAGGAGTTCTTCATGAAAAGAAAGGCATCCAAATTTGTTGTTGTGCATGCAATACGTAGTTTGTCTCTTGGTTATGAGTTGTTAATAAACTATAACGTTCATAGACCACCAACCACTAGTAAAAAATGATTCTCATTGGGTCTAACTTTAGACATCCTCTCGGGGCTAAAGAAAAATATAATTGAGTAATTGTATTTTTGGATTTTCAATGGAACTAATGTAAATGTATTGCTTAATTAGACATTTGTTTTATAAAGTGGTTGGTTGTATGTTACAATTATTACATAAATATGGGGACTAAGCCCTCCCTATAACTTCTACACATGGCTTTTGTTTATTTTATTTATTGATTTTGTTTAATATTCTTTATATTTTAAATATTAATATAAAATTAATTTAATTTAATAATATTTTAACCATAACAATTTAATTAATTTCTTAATTAATTAATTAATTAATGAGGAGATTCATAATTAAGTTGGTGGTGGAACAAAAAATGGTAAACTCATTTAAAACAAATTGTGTATATTAAATTCATTATTATGAATGATTTCTTTTTCATATTTAATAAAAATAATTTTATTTAAAATTCATTTTTCATATTTAATAATTATTATTATAATATATTTTTTTAAATATAACAATTATAAATTTAATTATGAACAATTATTATAATGTTTTCAATCAAACAAATGAGAAAACAACTTTTAGTAAAAGTAATTTTTCTTTGTAAATATGTTTAATCGACATATTGTATATTGTTGGAAATTAAACGATTTTTCTTAAGAAGAATTAAACATTATATGTCATTAATAATTAAAATTTTTCACAATTACAATCCAAAGTAAATGATTTCATAAAACTAAAGTTAAACTTTATATGAAAACTCTAAATTTTAATGAGTAAACTCTAAATGTTATATTATTTATAGTGCACCAATGTGCTTGAAAGCATACTAGTGGAGTTGTTATTTAAAAATGCATCAAGAAACAATTTAATTGACAAAGTACGTATGCAAACTTCCAAATTAAAGTTTAGGTTGTGCTTTACGATGATCTAGATTATTTTTGGCATGAAATGAGAGCAGAGATATAACATAAAAATATATAGAGATATTGCAAGAGATCCAATAATATAACATATATATATATATATCGAATATATAATAAGAGACACATATATACAGTAATACACAATTTCAATTAATGAACGAAATGTACAAAACTGTAGAAATACAGAGTGAAAGGTTGAAGATTATCTCTGAGAAGAGATGTAACGACTACTCACATTCATAAGAACATGATTATAATGAGGCTCTAAATTCCTTTTTAACATAAAGAAAATCTAAAACCCTAACATTTTTGGGTAGTTCGGTGTATCAACTTCCTGGGGGCGTAACTTTGGCATACGATCTCCGTTTGGGGTGCACGATAGCTTGATGGAAAGGTATTGTCGAGGAGATTCATTCAAGGGTGATTTTAAGGATGGAAATTTATTTTAAAATATAGAAACCTTGGTGAATCTTACTAATCCTTCATATGCCAACTATAAATGATTGACGATATTTTTGTAAAATTATTCAAATTTCTAAGGATTTTATATAGTTTTATAAAATTTTTGCGATTTTTGAGGTAAAATAATTTTATCCTATAGAATTTGGGCGAATCATTTTTAAAATACCGAATCTCATTTTTGGAAAAACCATGGAAAATTAGCCCATGAGTGAAATTTAGCCCCTAACATCATTCCTGGATCATTCATTTCAGGGGTTCAATTAGATCCTTTAGGTAACTTTGGGTTTCTCGATCTTGAAAAAATTTCATTTAGGCCCTCAAAATGGCCCCAGAAGTTTAGGAACCGAAAAACTACTAAAAATAGTAAATTGTCAGAAGACTGTTTTGAGCCAGTTGGAATAGGTGGGTGGCCATCGATATCCACCTGGATCAACGAAGGAAATCACTCTTCATTTACTCTTACAATTTAGTGCATGGACTCGATCCTCTGTCACTTCCTCAATGCTCTTCCTCGCATATCCTCCTTCGTGGTACGCTCGACTTTCTCCATGATACCATCCTTTTCATTCATATAGACATAATATGAAATGACGTCAATTCACTTATAAATAACATACCTACACCTCCTCTTCTTCTCCTTGAGGGGGCTTATTGAATATCTCTTTTAGGATGGGGAGGAATTTATTAGCCCCAAAGTATTTGTAACTGATGCCCTTGCTGGTGGCATTGGGAAAATCAACTTCATTACCTCCCAAGTACATCATCTTGGCCCCTAATTTTGCATAATTAAGACATCAAAGATCTATGATTATAGCTTCCCAGTACTCCTTTTCCCTTTTCATGAAGAAATAACCCTAGTGGATGTCTTAATTATAACATTGTTTCAACCTCAAGAATGACCTAAGGTCCATATTGTATATTTAATAGAATTTAAGAAACTTTCATTTGGAAAAACAACCAATGATCCATAATCTTTGTTAGCATTCCTTATTGCTAAATATTAAGCATTGCCTTGGACTCGGACTACTCCTCCATGATATCCTCACCTGTGTACTTACTAAGAAGATGATGTTTCTTCCTCTCCACATCCATGCACTCAATTTCTTTCTCATCCAAAATGGGCACATAGGAAACTAAATCTTGCTCTCTCTACTGTTGGTTTTCCTTGTCCTGCTCTCCCATTATTCCTCCACATCCTTGACTTCATCGAATAGGACTGACTTAATGGAAACAACCTTCCCACTCTTGATCGTCATCCTGGTTTCCCTCTAGATAGACTCGATCCTTTGCCACTTCCTTAGCACTCTAGACCACATCTGCTCCTTCGAGGGTCACTCGACTTTCTATGAGATACAATTATCATCATCCATGTCGCCATAATAACTAGCGTACCAATTCACGTTTAAATAACATACCTAGACCTCCTCTTCTTCACCTTGGGGGGTTTATCGAAAATCTATTTGACGTCGGAGAGGAATTTCTTAGCCGCACTTGTACAATTGGTTTCTACAAGATTGTAACATTCCATCTTCTAGCAATCAATTGTACAAGTGTGGTTGGGAAATTCATCCTCAACATCAAAGACCTATTCGATAAGGCTCCCGAGGCGAAGAAGATCATGTCTAGGTATGTGATTGATAAGTGAATTGATGCCAATTATTATGGTGACAAGGATGATGAGAATAATATCTTGGAGAAAGTCGAGTAACCCATGGAGGAGGAAATGGGAGCTAGAGTGTTGAGGAAGTGGTAGAGGTTTGAGTCTATCTAGAAGGAGGCCAAGTTTACAATCAAGAGTGGGGAGATCATTTCCATTAAACTAGTCCTATTTGAGGAATATGGGGATGTGGTAGAAGAAATAGGAGAGATAAGGGAAACCAACGATAGAGAGAGATAGAGTTTGTTTCTCATGTACCCTTTCTAGATGAGAAAGTGATTTAGCACATGGTTATGGAGAAGAAGAAACATGAGTTTCTTAGTAAGTACATGAGTGAGGATCTCGTGGAGGAGTAGGACGAGGGAAAGGAAATTATCAATCTTTAGCTATAAGGCATGCTGACAAAGCTTATGGATCATCAGTTGTTTTTCCAAATGTGCTTCTTAACTTTTATTAAATATACAATATGGATATTAGATAATTCTTGTGGTTGACACAATGTTATAATTAAGACATCCACTAGGGTCCTTTCTTTCTAAACAAGGAAAAGGGGCATTGGGAAGCTTCGATCGTATAACTTGGTAGCCCTAATTATGCCAAAGTAGGGGCCAAGATGACGAACTTGGAAGGGAAGAAAGTTGATGTGCCCATTTCCATCGGCAAGGGGCTCGGTTATAGATACTTCCTGGCTACAAAATTCCTCCCCATCCTCAAAGAGATCTTTGATTTAAGCCCCCTTGAGGAGAATAAGAGGAGGTATATGTACATGTGATATAAAAGTGAATTGACGTCGGTTCATATTATGGCTACATGAATGATGAGGATGGTATCTTGGAGAAAGTCGAGCGGCCCACAAAGGAGGATATATGAGGAAACGAATTGAGGAAGTGGCAGAGGATCGAGTCCATGCACTAAATTATGCAAGGCACCGAAGAGTGACCTCTCGTTTTTCCTCCTCAAAGAAAAACCTCCACAAAATTTAATTGTGGAGGTTTGCATGTATAGTTTGTGAATTAAATTTATTTTCTTCTAGCTTCTATTGCTACTGCACTCAGTGTCATCGTCATATATGATTCACATAAAATTGTTTTTAGGCACATATATATATAGATAAAATAAATTTAAAATATAAAACACAAACATATATAACTAATTTTTATTTATTAAAAAATGAAACTAGTTTATGTTTACAAACAAAAAGTGAAAAAGTAACCAGTGTTATTATAACTTCATACACACCACTACCGATGCTCCATATCAGACATAAGGCACCAGACAATGGTGTGTTAAATTCAAACAATCGGTGTGTCATTGTTAGTAAAGCATTGATATCTATAATGATGCGTTGTGATATATAGTGCATTAGTTAAGGGTTGTCATACAAAATGACCCGCGATGCCATTCCACATATGAAATGTGTAATTCGAGGCGGTTGGTTCTACGGAATGCACCGCTATAGTAGATTTTTTAATGATAAACGAATCTATGTTCTTGGTTATATGAAATGCACCGACACTCCATGTTCCTTCGAGCATCAAACACTTTTTAATAGTGTGTTGTATTTTATGATGCATCGATAATGGACGAGTTTTAAAAGGTGCACTGCGATGATACTTTTTAAAGAAAATTCACGGTGCAACTCACTTAACCTCCCTGGTGTGTTTCAGTAAATGAAACACATCCATGCTCTATTTTAGCTTTGTATTCGTTGATACCGGTGCATTTGTCTTATAATGCATCGGTAATGGGGTGTCCCATAAAACTGACATATGTGGTAAATTATTATGTATTTTTTTCGATGTTTTGTAGTACACAACACCAGTGTATTGTATTTATTTGACGCATCATGAAGATTTTTTTTTCTTTTTCAAAAACTAGGCGATGTGTTCGATTAGTAGAATGCAACGATGCATTTATCTCAATTGGTACACTTTATAGGATATTAGAGGTACTTACCATAAGACAAAATGCACTAATAATTAGTGAAAAATTATCCTAGTATTGTGCTCTTTATAGTACTAGTGTGTTGTTTGGACCTAGGAGAACCGACATGTTAAATTGTTTTATTGTAGCTTAAACAGTGTGATGCTTTAATATAAACGAATTGGTGCTACTATGTTATTGGAGCACCTGCATTTTGTTTAATTTTTCATTCTATTGTCGAGAGAACTGGTAATGGGCCATCCATTGAGATGCCCCACAACACCAGTGCATTTGGTTAACATAAACACGTCATCGCCTGAATTTTTATGGAATGTAAACACAACGGTGTGCTTTCGATAACCAACATCATCTGTGCGATATAGTTTCCAGAGTAGCGACATTATGTTTAGTGGTGCATCGTCTAGTACAACGCACCGATGTTGTTGTTGGCACTATGGGCACCACTCCATTATATTGATTTATCGCAAATTAAGTAGTGTGATGTGTTACTATGAACGTGCCAATGCTACCATGTTATTGAAGCACTATAGTTTTTTTTAGGGGTTCTTTGTGAAGTGTAGAGCACTAGATACAGGGTGTCTGTTAGCACCGTCATTTTTATTTTTACTTAGACTTAGTCTTAGTCGAGTCATGATCTGTGTGTCAACGCATGTGGAGTCAAGTACCGAAAAACCAATGGGTCGAAGTCAGCAAGTGGTTAGTTGGCCCTTGGAGTCGGGAAGGGATGTCAAAGTCAAAACATGTGTAAATGGTATGGGTTTGTTCCCAAAGAGATGGGTCCTGTCAGAAAGGAAGGTTTTATGTGCCAAAGGTTGATGCAAGTTGTTAAATAGAAGTTGTGTCAACAGGTGCAATGACCATCATCAACTCATAATGAAGTCAAAAAGAATGAAAAATCACAGTGCTCAAATCACGTATACTTTGCAGCTCTTATCAGTTGTACTTTACACGCCCCGAAGTGTACTCGTCGTGCATATTTGCTATGGAAAATATTCAACTTGCTTCAAAACCTCCAATCACCATGAATTTAGTGTTCCCTAGCACGATTGCACCTCTCGCCCGCTCTGTTATAAATTCTGGTTGCTCTGCATGCATTCTGTTCACTAGCCAAGCTTATGCATTGTTTGTAATTCCTCTCGCTATCCCAGGTTAATCAAGATCGTTGCCTCGGGGCTAGGACAAATCCACCGCGCGAGAACAAATACGCGTTGCACCATGGAAACCTCCCAGAGCATGAGGAAGGGCACGCGAAGTGGCAGAAATGTTGGGCCTGAGCCCCAAAAATTGATGTTGGTCAATGAAGATCCAAAATTCAGAGCATCCTTTGAACAGTTCAGATGCATGGCCTTTTGCAGGAAAATCCAAGTTTTCAATATGAAACTAGTGGAGCAATTCGCACTCAGTTTCGACGGGTTCTGCACAGTGATTGCAGGTGTCATTTTCTAGGTAATAGAGGAAACTTTGTCAACCACAACATAAATCCCTCTGCGTGGTGAAAGGTGGTTTAAATGCATTCCCTTGGATGCACGATGCTATGAAGAATTCATCAAGCAAGACTGTTTGGGTGGAAAATTCGAGACGGGTGTTCCAAGAAGATATTTGTAGGAACCTTTTTGGAAACTCCTTGGAGTAATTAGGAAATATTTCACCTATGAGGGGAGGTCCAACAGAATACATTCGCATCACATTAGATTGTTGATGCATTTCACAGGAAGGAGACCATTAAATCTACCCTTATTCTTACACTAGAGCCTCTGAGAGATGGTAGACAACGCCTAGGCAGAAGCAGATCAACTGAAGAGGAAACTATCTCATGTCTCACTGATTAAATTATTGGTAGCTGAGGAGTTAAGGCGATTGGGAAGAAACTAGCATCCGTTTTTGCTTGCAGCGGACATCCTGAAGGATCCAAAGGGAGACTTCCCTCTACCCATGGAAAGGGTAACATCACACCGCGCGACGACTAGAGCAGGAAAGGATGCAGAGGAAGGAAAGACATTGGAAGCCTTGTCCCCCCAACAAAAAATACCCCAGAGAAGGGGCAGGCCAAGGCAGAACAAGGAAGTTGGGGAAACCCGAGTCTCGAGCGAGCAGCGTGCAAAGTCGACCACCAAAGAGTTTCTCATGCGTGCCATTCGACTGGAACCTGTCAAAGGAACAAGTCGAGAAAGATGGGGTAGAAGGAGGAGGACAGACGCCGAAGACACAGATGCTCGTGAGTCGTCTTAGCAGCTAAAGTAAGCGCAACTCACTATTGTTGAGATTTACTAGGAAAACAAAGAACTGAGACAACAGTTAGCAACAGAGACCCTCGAAGCATCAACATCACAAGGCCACGAGGGAACCATGATGTCGCTCAAGAGACAGCTCAGGGAAGTGCAAGATATAATCATACAACTACGTGAAACATAGAGGATGTCGGAAGAAAGGAATGTGAAACACTTCAAAGAATGTGAATCGGCTGTGGAGAAAATCCACGCATCTCTTGCTAGCACGCAGAAGAAGCTAAAAGGGAATGGGGTTCTGCAAAGGCAAGTGAGAAACCTGAAGTGGCACAACTGGTCTCTCAGGAGAACTCTTCGGGTATCAAAACTGCAGACAACACCAGAAGCATGATTAATTGATCTCATTCTTGTATTCTAAAACATGGCGCATATTTTGATAGTTTGAAGAAGGCGTCACCCTGTAATCGGTGTTGTCATTTTGGAAACGAATGTGAAAGTACACGATCACCCGCCACGTGCACACTCCAGCAAATGATCATGTGATAGAAATCAAGGCTGTTACAATAGGTGGCGGGAGTTTGACAGATCACTTGATCGTTCGGATACCCTGTCAAAGGAAGGCATCGACACATCACTCCCCCCACGACGAGATCTTGTTGATGACCGAAATGTCATGGAAGAGACGAGCGGTTATGATGTGACCGAATATAGTTAGTTTTCTATTTCTGGAAAAGCGTCATACAAAGAGTCATCTACCAGAGAACAGACAGTTGCCTAATTTCTAAGGATAGTAGCTAGAGAGCAGGGCAGCCCAAGCGTCATGCCCTTGCATATATATTTTATCTTTTCAATGTAATCCAGGTTGGTTGGAAAAAATAGTGTAGACAGTGACTATTGAATTTAGCTTTGAGCTCGATTGAAATTTAATGCAAAGGTCCTGAAGATTTGATGAAAAGATTCTAATTGTAGCAGTTTGATGTATTGTTTCCTTTCTTTGTGTGGGTACTTCCTGTATTCTTTATATTCATATATATATTTATGTCTTAATCGAAACGTACTTTCAAATCTAGGATTCACCGCACGTTTCTTTATATTCGCTCCATTTAGGCAAACTGTGTTTCCTCTAAGCTGATTTTGAATTCATCCCCAGCGGTGCTCTGAGTTGCTTCATGTGTTTTTCCCCTCGCCACACACAACGATTTCTAATTGAAGATTGTTGCTTACTTAGCCTTTATTTTCTCAAGTTCAGTCACCAATTCATTTGTTTCTATCGTTTTCTTGAATCGACTCCATAGCCCAAGGTCTTACTTTCTTTCGCCAATAGAACCATAAATTATTGTTTAATGAGTCAATATTTTTTCCAGTGTGGTTTCATTAATGGCACCAGTGCATTTGTTTAAAATGGTTGCACTGTTGAGTTAAATTTTATGTGTCATATTTTGAGTGGTGTTCTTGGTTAAATGGAATGCACTAGTTCTTTTGTCTTTGAAAAGCACGAGCATGTTGTACACCAGGCGTTGTCTTTTATAACGCATTAGATGCGAGGCATTTAAGCAAAAGCATCGGTTAAGTGCGGTAAAAATTAAATGCACTGATTGAAGTGCTTACTGTGAATTTAGCACAAGACACATCGCTCTAGGGAGAGATGAATCGAAACAGTGTACCATGTGGAGTCAGAAACAAAATTGAAAAAATTCATAAATTTGAAGCTAAATTCAAATTTTAAATGGATGAAAATGCAAATGGGAAGGTAATGAACAAATAACCTGGAATTTTATGTCTTGAAGAGGCAACGTGCCACTGTTGAGAGGAAATGAAAATTCGTGATAATTTCCAAAAATTGGAAATGTGTGGAATCGACTGGTGGAGCTATCCAACTCACAAAGGAGAACCAAAAATAGGGCATACTTGAAAATAGAGTGAGAAGTGATTCTTTATGAAGAGATTGGAAGCACGGGATGAGGTTTCATAATGAAAATTGATCTAATTGTTTTTTATTTACCTTACTTCAGTGCACAATCGAACAATTTTATGCACCATTGCATAAGATTCAATGGCACTGGTGCACTTTGGTTGGTTCTTGTTATTTTTTTTATACCTTATGACAATGCATTTGAACATCTACACACCAGAGCGTTATGTTTTAGTTGCAAACCAATGTGTATGTACCGTAAAGCCGCACTGAAAAAAATCTTTGTAAAAACTTCGGCTGCTAACAACCTCCGCTATGAACAATGATGGTGTGTTTGGATATTTTTAAGCACTAGCATGATATGTTTTAGGTTCACACTAATGCGTATGTACCTTAAAGGAACACCAGAAAAAAACCTCCGCGAAAACCTATGATTTCCTGCCTCCACTAACAACCTGCGCTATAAAAAGCTAAGGGATAGATTTTTAGGGGAGGTTCCGTAAAAATCTCCACAAGAATGTTCTCTCCTTATAGTGTGTAGATACTCCCATGCATGTGTATGAAGAGCCACATGTAGAGACTTTTTCACATCCTCTTGTTCCATACATTCAAGATGATATCTCCTTCCAATTAGATCATATTTAGATCTAATTTCCTAATCATATTTAGAAGTTCTTGAGCATGCAGAAGATAAGCCATATCAAAGACTCAAATGGGCACATCCCATCCTACCGATAGTAGATTATCTTGTAGATTATCATGTTGATCCTAAAAGGACGAGATCCCAATTTGAGGGAGATCCACATGCGCTTACAACCACAAAACTAGTAATGCACATGCATTGCTACATATTTTTGGAATATAACCCTTAGGCCTATGCAGAGGTTGAAGAGAATTTGTATAAGAAAATTTCTATGAATGATGGGGTTTTGGATCTTCTTCCTTCCAATAAGAGAAAGAGGATATATACAGGCATATCGTTAGTGCATCTACTTCAACAAATCCATATCTAGACATCCACATCTTCAAAAAATTATTCATCAAGCATAAACTTGCATAGTTTCAAGGTCTCCTTGGAGTGAAGTATACAGTTATCTATAAATTGTCCTTCTTTTTCAGCATTGTTTTTTTTGGGGGTGGCTTCCCATGAGGTTTTCCATCTTTCCTCTTTTTTTAGTGTTCATTCAGTAAATGCACTATAAAATGGATACCTAACATGGCTTATTGCCAAGACCCATTCTTCATTTACACCTTCTTCATTTACACCCTAGTGTTTAGTGGGGTTGTTGAAGATATTACACACTCACACAACATTTATTTATCCTAAGTTTAGTAGTCTAATGTTGAGGTCGCCATCCATATATGAGAATATTCCCCACTAAAATAGGGCACCTCCACTAAAATAGGGAGCTACATCTTCTTCAGTGTTGTTACACATCAGTTAGACTAGTTGGTCTTGACTTAGTTATACTTTAGTTAGACTAGTGGAGTAGATCAGGTATGAAAACCATAGTTTTGTCACCAAGAGAGTGCATATCAAATGCATGAGGATAGGGGAGCACTACACATGTGCATGCATGAGTTTCTCTCCAGTCCACTCACGTGATTCAATTAATTGATGATTGCATGGAAAATTAACTAGGGCTATGTGGCAGTTCACTTCAGTTTCTGTCAATAAGTGTCCAGATCTCTCTAGATCACTACTATGGCACATTAGTTACTCATGTAGTCTATATCTACTGTAAATTATTCACTCTTTGAGTGTGGAACATAGATTCAATACAAATCATTTCTCTATCTCTCTCTCTCTCTCTCTCTCTCTTGCAAGCTTTGTGTGAATTTCTACTAGCTAGGTTCTCTGTTCAAGTTTCACCAAAACTTCACACATGATACCCTTTTTCTATAGGGCCTGCAATGTTATTGTATATTAAACATGTTAGTGGCAAAAATATAGTTGCACCAAATTAAGTATGTCAAATAACATTATAGATGTAAACAAATCAATCAACATTATTACTAGAACAAATTCCTAGTCTTGGATAATCATGTGTGGTGTATGCACATATGCCACACAACTTAAAAGGCCTATCCATTGGGATGGGTATTGATACATCATATACATGTATTAGTTTCCATAATTGATTAAATTCATTGATCAATGGTTGGAGGTAGACATTCATCCTCCTCACTTGTCTTCTTCTTGGAACTATAAGAACCAACATAAGATGTCCATTATTCATGAACAACCGTGGAGGGATATTGGATATTGTTATTGATCATTACTATTGACCTAATATAATAATTAGTGTTTTAGAGAAAATATATATTAACTACATTGATAATTATACTTAATAGTAGGCTTTGTACTTCATCCTTAAATTTATCCAGCCATATATCCTTTATATGCTTCACGGCTATTAGCTATTGAATATGATAGAATTCACATAACTCTTAACTCACTTCTATGTGAGGTATGCCACCCCCTCAACACCAAAAATCCTTTGAATCCTTCGAATTATAGGCATGCCACCTCTTCAACACAAAAAAATCCATTGAATCATTCGAATTATAGGCATGCCACCCCTTGATCTGAAATAATTGCGAGTTACAACTATATAACATCATATAAATAACACGATCTGCAACCAAGTGAGTATAACGCCATAATTACATGCAATATTAATACTAGATATTATTGCATCAAGCCAAGGAGGACAAATTCATGATATCCCGCAAAATCCTACAACCCATCATAAATGCGATATTTTCCATGACCCTGCACGGTGACAGCTTCTTTATCCACCATAAGTCATCTAAAAATAACGATTATTTAGCCGGCTGCCAGCCGTGTTGTAGTGAGCAGCCTGCATAGTTCTCCAGTCAATAATCAATAAAGAAGAGAAGCTAGTAGGCTCTAGCATGGAGTTTTGACTTAGTAGCAGCGTGATCCGTTCAATTCATCTCCCAGGAATCAGCTATAGCTAAGAGATGCCCGGCTACTAAATGTAATATATTGAATATTAAAATGCAACGTGACGATGTTATTTGCTGATAATATGGCACAACATGGCAATTCCTGAGATTTGCTGATAATATGGCACAACAACATTTCACTACATATTGAGTATAACTCACAGTGGAAGATAAGGATGGCCGTTCAAATTCAGTGCCAGAATATGACAGCTTTGGGATAAACACTTCAAACCAGTCATAAAAAAAAATGAGACGTACATCATAGTCTTAATTCTACTAAAATTTAATTGATTAAATGTTTTATCTTTTGGGTTTTTTTTTTCTGAATCCAGGGATGTAAATTTGGATAAAATCGTTATTTTATGTTGTGTATTTCTGAATGATGTATAAATGGATTCATTATGCTGAAAAACCCTTGAAACACTAGAATTATACAAATTTAGCCATTCAAATTTACAGATCCAACCATTCTTCACACGATTTCGAACACAAAATCAAACTATTTTAATTTTAAAGTGAACTGTTTAACTGTTTTACATATTTACAACTTAGAAGTGTTTGTTTGGCCACGTTTGTTGTATATTTACTTTCGTTGAGACGGGATAAGAATATGTTAGGTATGTTTGAAAACAATTAAAGAAACACGCCGCCACGTTATTTCTCGATACAAAGCCGTTGTATTTTTTTTAAATCATCGATGGAGTGCGATAGTAGAGATGGGACGACCCGAAAAATTAGAAGCGTTTGTGTGGCCATGTTTGTAGGATATTTAATCTCGATGAGAGTAGAGAGGCTAAGAATATGTGATGTATGTTTGAAAAGAATTATAGAATTTAGGTCGCCACGTTATATCTTTGATATAAAGCTATAATTTTTTAATATCTTTGATACAAGTTGGATTTTTTTTAAAACAGACTGAGAGGGTTTATGTCAACGACAGCACAGCATAACCTGAATAAATTATCTGAGAAAATCCGTGTGGTAGGTTCTCACATATACCTGTAATTTGAAGAGAAAGGTCCATATCAGACACAGGACAACCTGACAAACTTATCTGAAAGAAACTGTGCGGGAAGTTTACACAATACAGAGAGTTGACATGATTCACGGACACAAATACTGTTATATAAATCTATAAATACCAAGATTTATAGATTTATAAATCTATAAATACCAAGCTTCACATACATGATTATCGGGTATTCAGTAACAAACTTGACTTCTGTCATCTCCCATCCCAGGATTTTGAGTACTAGCTTGGCGAACGATCGACTCCCTGCTGTCATCCAAAGTGAGAATTTCGGTGGCAATAGATAATATTTCAGGCTTTATGATTGAGGCTTTCGGGCTTTATATTTGTCAGCAAATTAATGATAGAAATAACTTCATTTTCTGGTGTTTTGATAAT
>SNQJ01S0011469.1:151241-162403 GCA_010110895.2 Picea sitchensis | reverse complement strand
GCATTTATTCAACATATCCAAGTGTAATCATAGTTTAGAACATAATTTAAAACGAGAGATCAAAAGAGATTGAGTAATAGATCTAAACTATGTAATAGATCATAGTTTAGATGGTGATGCTAAGAGTTATTGATGATTGTGATATTTTTGGTGTTGATATTGGATGAAGTTAACACAATTAGTGGTATCCATGATTTTGATGTTATGAATTAATGATGGCTTGGTGATGTTAAAAACATAAGTGGTTTGGTTCAAGGATGATGATAATTGTGATCTTGACATGATCATGATAGTGATAGGTATTGGATCATTTACTAGATGCTGATATTGATGAGGATGACATTTGATCTTACCCTCCTAGCCATATGTTCATGATGATATTAATGCTATTAATCAATTAAAGGTATTAATGTTATTGGTGCTCTCAATGATATCAAAATTACTTATAATCTTGATGATATTGATAATTTGAGAATTCCAGTGATATTGATTAAAAATATTATTGATTTGATGTTATTAATGTTCTTGATCATTTGATGTTATTGGCACTATTGATGAGATTAGTGGATTTTGGACTTGATTTGATAATGATATTTTTATTTGGTTAACATTCAATGGTGCTAATGATTTGGAATTTGAATTGTGGCATCAATAATATTGATCCCTAAGTAGAAAACTCTAAGAATATATGTATGTTGAGAACAAAAAATCTCTAATGATTCAATAACCTTTGATTCGATGACAAGTTCAAAATTAATAACAATGATCACATCCTTGGACAAATGAGAGGGTACCAAAGATACTGATCAAGACAAGAGTATGATGTTTTGAACTTAAATTAATGATAACCTTGAGAATTCGATGTTAATGATATAAATAGTGTTAATTGTTGATCTTATGATATTGCCGGTACACTGATAATGCTTTGGTGATGCAAGAATATAAAATATGATTAATGGAAAACAAATGATTGGATTATGATGCAAGGATTGAGTGTGATGACATCGAGCTATGCCTTACCTATCACTTCACTTGGGAATTATTGCTTATGTGATGGAATAAAACAAACTAGAATGATAACATTTTTACCTGTTTGACTTTTGTTACTTGTAGGAATCACCTCAAGGGAGAATTAGCCTCTCTACTATGTTAGGAATAGAACCTTAGAAGTATTGTAAATATTGAAATTGATGTGGGTTATTAACAATTTGACGAATCTGATTCAATGACATTCATGATAAATTGATGGTGATACTGTGATTCAATGATAGTAATGATGATTAAATAAAGACACATAATTGATATTGAGGATCTAGATGATACCAATGGCTTAACATGGAATAAATGATAGGGATGATAATCAAATAATAACTATTGCGGGAGTTTTTATTATTTAAGGTGATAACATGCGTTTGATTGATAATGGCGATCTTATGATTGAAGAAGATGATGCATCATTTGCAAATCTAGAAATAAACAAGTTTCATACTTGATTGTGTAACATTGATTTGGCTCTGAGGCTATAGCTCTATTGAGAGGGAGAGAATTGTAACATCCTATGGTGCATTTGGATACTATGCAATATTTTCAGTTGTCTATGATGGTAGATGTTATTATTGTTTATGGCCGATTGACTCTTTACTGATTATTGATAGCCATTTCTTATAATTATCATCCTCCATGTATAATGGTTGAGTTTTTTCTTGGGTGGCTAGTTGTTGTTGAATCATACCTCGGTGATAGGTTATGTCTTCCCTTTTCAATAATTATTATTAATATTTGTATTATGTGATGCCTATCCTATGGATAGACTTTGAGTGTTTTATATTGTTAGTCATGCTCCTATTTCAAGATGATCCTTTGTTGGATATTTACTTGTCAAGGAAATATGTATGACCTAATGAATATATCCTTGATGGACTATAATGAGTAGTCCTTATTTGATATGATGTTTATGTGATAAAGGTGTCATGATGTGGTGATTCTTTAAAGTGTGTCTAATAGGAGATGGTGTTCTCCACTCACCATATCCATTGTGTTTTCTTTTTCTAATAACTAAGTATGATGGACTTATGCACTTATGTGATTGGATAAATTGTGATAAGTTATGATATTTCTTAATTATAACATTAAATATTCTTGATAATGGCTATGAAGCATTGGTAGTTATTGGATGATGATTAACATGATTAGTTCTTGATAGTATGGTGAATAATATATACACTTGTTGTTTAACATGCATATTGATGTGTCAATGGTCTAGATATTAGTGATGATATTGCATGAGACATTGGTATTCTTATTGATGACTATGTAGCAATGATGGCCTTTAATGATGATTTAATATGATTTTCTCTTGTTATGATATGATTAATGAGTACATATATTGAATACTTTCCCATTGATACGATTTATATTATATTTATGATATATACATATGTTGGATGCCTTGTTATGATGTATACATGTATATGATGCCTTGTCATTAATACATTTCATATTATGGTGAGATTGATTATGAATATGATGATGCATATACATTGGTATAATGGATGGACTAACCTATTATAGGTTGAGACCTATGTGAACAATGATGAAATGCACTCAAGGGATTGTCTCAATAAGAGTGACTACCTGTAATATTCCAGATATAAAAAGTATGCAAAACATAAATAAATAGTTAGAAATGGCAGATGAACAACAATATAAACAGAACAACACCACAATAATACCAAAATGATACTAGAATAACACCAGAAAGAGCACTTTGTTTACTGAGAGCAATGTTCACTTGCCTCTTCGAGGGGGAAACCTCCAACAGAGAAAATATCTATTACAATAATATCCAAGACAAAAATTTCCATACCCTCAGCTCCTATTTATACTAAATATGTCTATCAAAAGAACTATCTAGAGGAAGATCCTTCTAGAAGAGGAAGCTTCTATTAGGTCTTCTTACATTGGACTTATTCTTCCTTATTATTGGGCCTTATTAATATTGACCTTTATTACATGGAAATATATTATTCTACCTATGTGAGGGGTTAGGTCCCTAACATTCCCTCCCCCTTAAAAACAACCTTGTCCTCAAGGCTTGAGATGGAGAAATTGCTATAGGATGGTAGTTGGTTCCCAAGTGGCATCTGTTGTAGTTGTATCTTTCCAATGGACTAAGACTTCCTTGATGATTCGCTGACGCAGACGATGCTCACGTTGGTCCAAAACTGTGTGTGGCTGTAGCCAAATGGAGCCTTCTTCATCCAACTCGGGAAGGTTGGTTTGAGTTTGGCACTTAGTTCTAATCACCTTATTTAAGCAGGAAACATGAAAAACAAGATGGATCTTAGAATGATTGGGAAAAGCTAACCGGTAGGCCACTTATCTCACACGTTTGAGAATGGTATAAGGACCATAAAATTTGGGCGCCAGTTTCTGACAATGGTTAACCTTGAGGGAATTTTGCTTGTAAGGTTGTAGTCGAAGAAACACTTGATCCCCTTCTGCAAATTGATGTTCAGAGTGACCTTGATCTGCTTGTTGCTTCATGCGATTTTGAGCCATGACCAAATTCTCTTTGAGGGTATGAAGAATAGACTCTCAAACTATAAGTGTTTGGTCAACCGCCTGGACCTTCGAGACATTTGGAAAATATGAGAGAACTGAAGGTGGATTTTGTCCATATACTGCTTCAAATGGAGTCATACGGGTAGCTATATGGTACGAAGTGTTGTATCACCATTCAACTAGTGGTAACCATTGAGCCCATTGATTCTTCATTTCTGATGCAAAACACCTCAAATATGTTTCCAAACATTTGTTGACAGCTTCAGTTTGACCATCAGTCTGGGGATGATAACTTGTGCTAAGATGCAATTGGGTTCCTTGTAGCTTGAATAGTTCTTGCCAAAAATTGCTGGTGAAAGTTGGGTCGCGATAAAAAACAATAGAATGTGGTATGACATGAAGCTTGAAGACCTAATCCATGAAAAGTTGAGCCATAGTGGATGTTGGGAATGGGTGTTGAAGAGCACATAAATGAGCATACTTGGAATGAAGATCAACTACAACCATGATGACTGATTTATTGTCCGATTTAGGTAAGACTACAATAAAATTCATAGAGATATCACGCCAAATAGCAGGTGGAATCAGAATCGGTTGTAGTGTTCTAGGAGTTTGACTGTTTCACCCTTGTTGCGTTGACACACGTCACATTCAACCACAAAAATACAAACTTCTTGTATTAGATATCGTAGAAAAAAGAACGTTTGACCCAGTCATAGGTTTTGGTAAACCCGGAGTGCCTAACTATGGGTGTAGCATGAAGCTCAGAAAGTACCATGGATTTAAGTTTTGATTATTTACTTAAATAAAAATGGCCTTTGTATCAAAACTCATCATTGAGCCAAGAGTACCTTGGGGAAACTAAAGAATTGGACTGCAATTGTTGTATCAGATGAAAACTTTTGGGATCGTGTAGCCATTCCTGGAGAACAAATTGGAGCCAATCTGATACAATGAAGGAGAGAGAAAAAAGGGACCCTTCATCTTCATATTTTCTGGAAAGTGCATCAACAACCACATTGTATTTTCCTTTCTTGTAAATGATCTCATAATCATATCAAAAGAGCTTAGTCACCCATTTTTGTTGCTCAGGGGAGAAAATGTATTGTTACAGAAAATACTTGAGGCATTGATGATCTGTCTTAATTTGGAAGCATTTCCCCAATAGATAAGGGTGCCAAAGATCCACGGCATGGAGAATAGCCAACATTTCCTTTGCATAGATTGATTTGCTCAAATTTCTCTCGAACAGTTGTTTGTTGGTAAAGGCCAAACATCAACCCTCTTGCATAAGGACAATGCCATATCCTTTCTCGAAAGCATCACATTCCAGGACAAAGGTCTTTTTGAAATCAGGAAGGGCCAGGACTCGAGTGGTGCACATGGTGATATTCAAGGTTTGAAAAGCTTGAGTAGCAGCTGGAGTCCAAGTGAAAGGATTCTTTTTAAGGAGTGCAGTGAGAGGTGCCACAATCTTTCCATAATTCTTACAAAACTTCTGATAATAACCTGTTAAACCCATAAATCACTGCAAGATTTTGAGAGTCTTTGGGTGAGGCCAATCTTGCATATCTTCAATATTTTTAGGATCTACCCTAACGCCGACCTTGCCAACAAGATGACCCAAGTACTTGACTTCGGAGGCACCAAAAGCACATTTAGATTGTTTGAGGAAAAGTTGGTGCTAAGAGAGTAGATGGAGAACTCGATTCACATGAGCAAGATGGGTTGTACAGGTTTTTCTATAGATGAGGATATCATCAAAGAAAAATAAGACAAAATGATGGAGAAAAGGACAGAAGACATGATTCATGAGGATTTGGCAAGTGGAGGGAGCATTACACAAGCCAAAGGGCATGACCAAAAACTCATAGTGGCCCTCATGAGTTCTAAAGGAAGTATTAGGAATGTCTGCCTATTTCATACGGATCTGGTGGTAGCCCAAACAAAGATCAAGTTTAGTAAAGAAATGGGCGCCACTCAATTCATCCAAGAGGTCATCAATGACATGAATGAGAATTTTTTCTTTAATGGTGAGTTTGTTGAGGGCACGAAAGTTAGTACACATGCACCAAGAACCTTATTTCTTAAGGACCATGACCACGGGAGAAGAGTAGTGGCTTGTACTAGGGTGGATAACACCTACTTTGAGCAATTCTTGAACCATTTTCTCAATTTCATTTTTTTGGGAAAAGGGGTGACGATAGGGACGGATATTGGGAGGAAGGTTTCCTAGGACAAGGGGAATGGAATGATAATGAACAAAATGGGAAGGAGTGAGTCCTTGGGGAGTGGAAAAAACCACTTGATGTTTAGAGAGGATGGACTAGAGGTCCTGCGGCACATAGGGTGTCTCAGTTTCTTGTATGGCACGAAGTTGGGAAATAATTCCAAAATGACCTTTTTTGAGCATATTTTCTATGCAATGGGAACTAATGATCTCTGGGGAACTGACGGTGATGCCTTAAAACTTATATTGTTGGCCCTCCTGGTCAAATTGCATGGCTAATTCCTTAAAATCCATGAGAATGGGACCCAAAGTCCTTAGGCATTATGCACCCAACACAATGTCACAACCGCCCATGTTGATAGAAAACATATGATATTTCAAATGGTATTCACCAATTTGGAGACACACATTTTCACAATGCCCTCCACATTTCATGGACCCACCATTGGCAATCATGATTTGGAAATTATTGACAGCATGGATATAGCAATTAGTTTATTGGGCAATGAGACGATGAATAAAATTATGGGTGCTTTCACTATCAACAAGTATGATGACCTTCCTATGCTTGATGTAACCAATTAGCTTGAGGGTTTGGGGAGCAGAGAAACCAGTGAGAGCATTTAGGGAAATGACCAGTTCTACTTCAGGAGGGTCTGAGTGAGGGGTTATGTCAGTGGGTTCAGGTGACACAGACACAAGGGGAGCCTCAACATCCTCTTCTGAAACATCCTCCGAGATGGCCATAAAAAGATTTTGTTCCTTACACTTGTGTCCTAGAAAATATTTGACATCACAATTATAACAAAGGCCTTTGAGTTGGTGTTCAACCATTTCGGCCCTGGTCAATTTCTAGATCTTTAGTGGAGTAGAAGGAGGAGTGGGAGTTACTAGTTTAGTGCGAGGAATAAAGGAGGGTTTGCGGTTTTGAGAAGAGACAACCTGTTGTGATTCCCTAGCTCCTTTAGTAGCGTCCACCTAACTCTAAGGCCGAGCCATGAAGACATGAGGACGATTCTCATCCTTGAGGCCACTGATAAAACATTCTTGGAAAAAAAACATCAGACATGCCCTCTGTACGAAAAGCCAGTCGCTCAAAAGCAGCTATAAAGTCTTCCACTATGCCAGATTGTTTCAACTTTGTCAAACGACCTAAATGGTTGGTGTCAGTGTCAAAGCGTTCATAAAGATCTACCACAAAGTGTGTCCAAGCCACATACCCTTGGTGGGCATTTTTTCTCCATTGCCAACATTCTTGATCTAGATGGAGAACACCATACCAGAGTTTGGCCAACTCATCCTTAATGCCATACAAAGAGAAATAATGTTCCATTTGATTTACCTAGCTAGTGGGATCTAATCCATCAAATTTTTTCACATCCACATGCAGAAGGCGTAGGTCACGCTGAAAGTGATGGGGCTGAAAATTACGGGAATGAGAGGAAGTTCCTTCGGTATGCAAACGTGGGTCAGATAAAGGAATATCTGCAGGGATATGCAACTTGGCGCAGATCATCGTAGTGACAGATTCAAGTTGGGTAGTAATGTATTGTTTGAGATCTTGTTTGAGTTCCACGATTGAGGCGATGATGGAGGAATGCATCTTTTGATTGATGGTGGCAATATTGGCACTGAGCTGTCACACTTCTTGTTGGGTTTCTATGAAATTAGAGTGCAAGGTAGTGAAGCAAGCTTCCAAGTCTTGGCTACGGGTATGGGCCATGATGATGAGGGAACACAAAAAAAGGTGGGTGGGACCACACAAAAAATGGGTTATGGGTGAAGTGTATCACAATGATCAATGCGACGAGTAGAATCCAATGGGCCAAAGCCCCAATAAGGGTGTTGGAAGGGGGTGAGGTCCACAAGAATTTTTTTTTTGCTAAAAAATGATAGGTATGACTGCGATAAGGTCGAAGAAAGAAATCCAACAAAATAGGTCTCAAATAATGGTGCCTACAGGATCCAGACTTTTTTTTTCTATTTTTACTCCTACGGAGTTATACTCTGATCTGAAGAATATTGCAGTGATGAAATGCCCAAATGCTTAACAAGAAGAAATGTGTAGTAATTTCGCAACTTCAATACAGGAGACACAGTTGTGCCGTAATTGATCTTGTCTATTCTGTTTTTGTTTCTATCCCAAGGTTTAGGTATTCAAGGGTTCTACAGACAAGGGCTTTCCCTTTGCTATAGCTCTTTGATATATGTGCGGGGTCCAACAGTAGTACTCAACCCAATTTCTCAGGGCACCAACTAAGGAGGCTAGATCATGCCCTTAGTCGTACTACCCGACTACCCAGGTACTAGAGAGTATCTTCCCGAGTGTTATTCTCGGTGGCACTATAGAAGTCAAGAGACGGATCGGTTTATCTATGGAGGGCTTCAGGAGATCTAGGCCGATCCATATATAGGTGTTGTTTGATGTGCTACCACCCGAAGGGGTACCAACAGGGGTTACAAGGGTGGCCAACAAATGTGCGCTTAAATGCCACTTGTATTTCCTGCATATATGAATCTTCAACCGCGGGTTTATGTGTGTAACGACAGATCTTTGTTGCTTAAAGATGCCAGAATATGTCTCTACCTTGAAAAAAAAATTAACCCACAATTTTCTGCCGAGGAAGGTGCTCAGATCTGAAGAATATTGCAGTGATGAAATGCCCAAATGCTTAACAAGAAGAAATGTGTAGTAATTTCGCAACTTGAATACAGGAGACACAGTTGTGTCGTAATAGATCTTGTCTATTCTGTTTTTGTTTCTATCCCAAGGTTTAGGTATTAGAGGTTTCTACAGACAAGGGCTTTCCCTCTGCTATAACTCTCTGATATATGTGCGAGGTCCAACAGTAGTACTCGACCCAATTTCTCAGGGCACCAACTAAGGAGGCTAGATCATGCCCTTAGCCGTACTACCCGACTACCCAGGTACTAGAGAGTATCTTCTCGAGTGCTATTCTCGGTGGCACTATAGAAGTCAAGAGACGGATCGGTTTATCTATGGAGGGCTTCAGGAGATCTAGGCCGATCCATATACAGGTGTTGTCTGATGCGCTACCACTCGAAGGGGTACCAACAGGGGTTACAAGGGTGGCCAACAAATGTGCGCTTAAATGCCACTTGTATTTCCTACATATATGAATCTTCAACCGCGGGTTTATGTGTGTAACGACAGATCTTTGTTGCTTAAAGATGCCAGAATATGTCTCTACCTTGAAAAAAAAATTAACCCACAATTTTTTGCCGAGGAAGGTGCTTTGATACCACTTGTAATATTCCATATATAAAAAGTATGTCATACATAAATAAATAGCTAGAAATGGCAGATGAACAACAATATAACCAGAACAACACCCCAATAATACCAAAATGATACCAGAATAACACCAGAAAGAGCACTTTGATTACTGAGAGCAATGTTCACTTGTCTCTTCGAGGGGGAAACCTCCACCAGAGCGAAGCTCTATTACAATAATATCCAAGACAAAAGTTCTCATACCCTCGGCTCCTATTTATACTAAATATGTCTATCAAAAGAACCATCTAGAGGAAGATCCTTCTAGAAGCAAAAGCTCCTATTAGGTCTTCTTACATTGGACTTATTCTTCCTTATCACTAGGCCTTATTAATATTGACCTTTATTACATGGAAATATATTATTCTACCTACGTGAGGGGTTAGGTCCCTAACACTACCATATCTTAGTGCTTAGGAAGATTTAGAAATGAGAAATATTTTGTGAAAATGGCCTCCAAAGTTAACTTGGATAAAGAGGTAGAAGGGGAAAGTGTTGTATTTCAATTCACTTAGTTTTGGACACTTATAAAGTCACCCTCAAGCCCAAATTCTCCCTTGCATGAGTAGGGAGTAAAACCAAGGAACAAATCTTAGGAGGGTCTTACTTCATTTGGCATTATTAAATCAAGTGTTTGCATATTGTTCAGTGTTGGCTCATGGGGAATTGATTGTTGGGAACTTAGTGTTGTTGATTCATTGTTGTTATGGTAATGGTGAGTTGGGAAAAAATGTGTTTGTGCCAACTAGGTCTATGTGAATTGAGGGGCCAAAAGTGTACTTGCAACATGAGAGGGTGCTAAAGCTTAGTGTGCTTGGCTCCTTGTATTGTTTTCCTTTGGGCCCAAATTGCAAGGATGCCATTGCTATTGTGGTTGTGATCACCAGCTGAAGGTGGTAGTGAGATCCTTGCAAAGTAGGACACCATTGTTGATGTGGTTGTGATCACTCGCTAAAGGTGTTAGTAAGATCCTTGCTTGAGGGAGGACACCAATGTTTTCATGGTTGTGATCACCAGCTAAAGGTGGTAGTAAGATCCCTACCTGCCATAATACCTCATGATTTGGAGGGGCTGCAAATCTAGGAGTCTCCCCACCATGCCTAGTCTGAGTTGTTGTAAGCATGTTTGATTTATTCTTGAGTACATTGACTTGGATTCTTAGGAGTTAATTTGAGTTTGTGATTTTCCTTATGTCATTAAAGTTTAGCCCTGTTCGGGGTGTGGGTGCAACACTTATGAAGGTGGTTGCATAGGTTAGGTGGATAATCAACCCTTGGTGTGATTTCCCCTCCATTGATTAAAGACTAATTCATGGGATGATGTTGAAGACGGATTTTTAGAGTGTTGTTGAAGACTCATATATAGAACCAAGAACACAACATATCAACACTTAGACTTCTAAAAACTAAATGTTATACATATTTTTTCATTGGTTATTTAAATTAATAGTGTACTTACATATTCTTTGTGGACCTTTGGTAGGCCTTATATACAAAAATTTAACTTTCTTTGTTGTACGTAACACCTTATGATACACTACCTACTTTTTCACATTCTAGTAACAATAACCTGTCATTTGGTCATCCATTTTCAGCTCTGCCTATATATAAACTTTTCTATCTTCTTTCCCAGCAGTTGGTACTCCCAATGGTAGGGGACAATGACCATATTGCTCATTTTATTGTGAGTTGTTGTTTGGGACATAAGTTTCGATTTTCGTGAACCAGATTAGTTATCGAATGTGAACGAGCTCCAAGAATGGTATAAAGTCAACGAATATGATATCTAGACATTCAGTGTGCTATCTCGTTTGGGTGGTAACCCAAAATTTAGAGAAGAATACTTCACTAAAAATTTGTAGAAGAATACTTACGATACACGTGGTGAAAGAAGGGACTACATATAATTTATTCGTGGAGAAGCACGAACGCATTTCTAATTGAAATAATATTGCAAATTTCAACCAAACGAAAACGAAATCTCCAATCTGTGTTAACTGTTGGCAACCCTGCAGTTGCCGCGGACTCCTCCCTGGGTGCCAGTCAATACACCAATATTTCCCATTTTTATCAT
>SNQJ01S0011469.1:118625-140571 GCA_010110895.2 Picea sitchensis | reverse complement strand
CGTCTTGTTGGATGTCAAGGGGCGACATAGAGTCAAGTATGTTTTTACTTCTACACGCGCGCACACACCGTAACCAAAAAAAATAAAATTTTGCACCTGTATACTAGAATGGATGTCGTAACGAGGCGGTTCGTTACAAAAGGTCCATATCAGACACAAGACAACCTGACAAACTTATCTGAAAGAAACTGTGTGATAAGTTTACACAATACACAGATTTGACATGATTCACGGAAAAAATACTGTTATATAAATCTATAAATACCTAGCTTCACATACATGATTATCGGTTATTCAGTAACAAACTTGACTACTGTCATATCCCATCCCAGGATTTTGAGTACTAGCTTGGTGAATGATTGACGCCTTGCTGTCATCCAAGGTGAGAAGTGTAACCAAGGTAGTCCCAGCAATAACAACACGACCATGTTCATAGATCCTGAAACGCCAATGTCTAGATAGCATACTCGTTGGCTTTAAACCATAGTTGCAGCTCGTTCACATTTGATAACTAAAATGGTTCACGGAAATCGAAACTTATGTCCCAAAAAACAACTCACATTAAAACTAACATACGCCCAAAAAGGGGGAAAGCTAACGCCCAAAGAAAACTGAGCAACTGACAAGAAGGTCGAGTCAGGGAAATTGTAGTTGTTTGTTCGTTCGGTTGTTTATATTTTTAATAAGATTAATTTTGTAAAGTCACATGTCTAGCATCCTTGTGATTGTAAGCGTTAAAACAAGAGAGGGGCATAGATTCAGAGGCAAGAATACAATAAAGGGAGATAGTTCTATAGGTGATTGATTGCAGAAAGGTTTTTTTTTTTTAGTTTTTGTCTGTGTTATTTAATGAAAGAGAGGTAAAGAATGAACATGTAAATTTTGAGAACTCGTATGGGAAAGTATAGTTTGATTTAGCTTGATATAAATTCCCCAACTTTTTCCATAGAGTTGATTTTTTTTTCAACAATGTTTAATAACACTAAATTGCCCAAACATAGATTTATAAGGCTTCTCGCCTTTTTCTCCAATACCAACCACTCTTCATCCTTCATACCAGTTGGTTTGGTTCCATATACTACTTCCCATAGATCTTAATCTATGAGAAGATCTTGAGTTTCCATGGCTCAAAGTTAGTGCCATTAAACTTCTTCATTCATAATCTAGATGTGATTTCCATTTCCCTACAACAAGATTTCATTTTTCACAATCTCCCACTCAAATCAACCAAGATTAGATCAAAATACATTGTCCCTAACACCTTGGATCCAAGGTGATAAGCTCTAATACCAAATGAAAAGAAGCAGATATGTATAAAAGAAGTGGAGATGCAAAATAAATACTAATCAATAAGAGAAGAATATGAAGAAATTAAATCAACACAATTGTAGTAATAAACAACATCAAAATATAGAACCATTAAACAATGATTTCAAGGGAAAAACCCTCATGGGAGAAAAACTCCACACTCTAAAACATGGGTTCTATATTATTCAATGATTACATTGTTAAAATACATTATAGAGTATGTATGCTCTCAACAAGAGTGTTGAACAATAGTGTAAGGATTTTGGAGAAATTTCAACGACATGATAGCTAGCTAAAATTTGCACTATATTTTCCTCCCACCCCAACACTGAATAAATAGGCATAACAAAACCATAAAGATTTTATGGTTTTCCAATTTTAAATGGTGGAAACAACTAACAAGTAATTGGCCAATTACTACAACTTAGCATTCATTGCCTATTTGTGATCTTACCTTCTCCACTGGAGGATTTCAAGGTATATAACACACATGTTCGAACATTATAGTAATATCAGTGTTTTTCTTAAAAAAAAAAAGTTAACTTCAACCATTTCCTAGATGGCTCGTAGTATCATTCCCCAAATGCAATTATTTTCCCTTCCTCATACTATTGTTCCTCCTAATTCTCAAATGGAATAGCTATTAACAAATCCAAACAACTCACATGTTATAAATCTGCTAGCCTTGTTAATTTTAGTTCATGTTTCCAAATGCATTTAACTAATATAAATATTGTTTTACCCATGTTGTTTAACTATTATGAATGCTTTGTACGGTGTTATTGTACTCTAACGGTAAAGTAAATTTCCACAGATACATTCCTACCCCAACAAATGTGGAGATACGAAATGAATGAGGAGACTTGGAGAGCAACTTAAAACACATGATTGAGGAACGACGAGCAACTGGGTCATATGGGAATGATCTTCTCGCTCTTATGTTGGGAAGTAGAGAGACTCTGCTCATGACAACATGAGAGTGAAGTACACAACACAACAATTAATGGACTAGTGCAAAAGCATTTTCTTCAGGAAGGGAGACTACAAGCGTTTTGCTATCATGGGCAATATTCCTCTTGGTTCTCCACCCCGACCAGCAAGATAAAGCTCGTGAGGAAGCTATCTCAATTCATAAAAATCTAGATATTCTTAACATTATTATATCTGTTTAGGCAAAGTATATTGTAATTGCTTATGAGTCAGTTTTTTTTTACTTTTAGTTAGTTTAGTTGTATGTTATTACATAAAGATTTTTAAAGTTTTCAAGATTTATTTTATTAATTTTAATATTTTTTTAAAATAAACAAAAATATTTTTTATTTTATAGATTTTGAAATTCTTAATTTTCTATTGATTGAACATAATGATATGACTATTTTTATGTGGTTTTAATAGGTATTGTCATTACAATATTTAAGTAAAATTACTAAACCTTACAGGTGTCATCTAGCCACCACTTTAATTTATCATTTAATGTGATCATTCTTGATATAAGAGATATCATTATTTTAATACATTCTTGATCTAAAATATATTATTATTTTAATCCATTTGTACTCCATTCCCTCATGCTTTAATACTTCATTGATTTGATAGGAGTACTTGTTTTAGCTTAAAAACATCAATTTTAGAATTTTTGGCCTAGCTTGTATGTTTCAATAAATTTAAAACATCAAATTGTTGCCAATAACATAATATCATTTATGTAAGTCATTATAAGAAAGTGTAATCTACTTTTCACATTCCTTCTTCCCTCAATTGTCATAATGCTTATGACTAAAATGTTAACATAGACTATACTAATTTTTCAAATAAAATTAGTTTATCAACTCTTCCAACTTTCTTTCAAAATTCTTGTAATAAACCTAAACCCAAAACAAAATAACAATATATTTTGAACTTCACAATTAAATTTATTTGCATTTATTTTGTATAAAGAATGAGCTTATATTCTTCCTGTGTCTATGTAATGCTTTTTACTATGAAAAATATATGTTATTGTAGTAAAACACATATTCAACTTTGATTCAAGACATCTAGGGTCTAGGGGTTTAAATAAATCCATGTCAATGTAGTGAAAATACCATCATTTATATTTTGGTTCACTCATATTTACTAATGTAAATCTTAAATATGCATACTTATTTTAAAGTTGAAGGATGCATATGACTGTAAGGCTATGAACTTTGTTAAGTTTGAAATTATGGTTGTTTTTTTGACATGATATAAATGCTTAATCTAAATGACAATTTAACTAAATGTTTCCATATTACTTGCAAACTTTAATCTTATCATTTAGGATCTATACAACTCAGGTGCCCGCAAATTTGGTATCTACGGTATGACACCTCTGGGATGCTTTCCTGAGTAGAAAACGCTTAATGGGAAGTCCGAAGTTGATGGTTCTATCATTGAATTGAACCAAGAGGTGTTGGACTACAACAAGAAACTAAAAGCAGTCATCGCAAGCCTCAGATCTCGGTTTCAGATATTATAGTGGTGTATATCGACATCTACGAATCCTTCTTGGATATAGTGAGAAATCCTGTCAAATCTTGTAAATTACAACTTACCTTTAATTATTTAACATGAAAATCGAACTGAGATCAACATTTTTAAAGCAAAACTTGGCATAAAAACACGATATTATTAGCATTAATGTGCCACAACATCTTTCAAATTACTCAAAGCAAGGCGATTTGTGTTTAAAATTAATAATTATTAGTCCATAATACTTATACTTTGTGTCAAAATATACATACAAAGTTGTTTTCAAATTACTCAAAGCAAGGTGGTTTGTGTTTAAAATTAATAATTATTAGTCCATCATTCTTATACTTTGTGTCAAAATATACATACAAAGGTGCTTAAAACTAGTTCACAAGTGTATGATAAGTACACTAATTACTATTTCTCATTTTAGGATATTAGTGCACAATGATATAATTTCTATTTTTTTGTTTTGGATTTCTCAAGCTCCATATCATACTCTATTTGTTTTAAATTACAATTATAAAATACATACAACTACGATGTTGAAACATGTCTAAGAGGCATGTATAAGCAGTGACTAATTTCATTCGTTTTTATTAGTTGTGCTCATTTTTAATGAAAAATAAAAAAATCTTTCACTAATAATATTTTACAATACCTCTTTCACATACTTTAAAAATATTCCTTAAAATTGTTTCCATTATATAAATACTCCATATATAAACACAAACCCATCTAAATAAAAGTACATATATATTTAAACTTAATTGTGCAACATGTAAATGGACACTTCTCCTTTAAATTGAATCAATGTACATGGATTTGTTTTAATATCCATTCTGTAATTCTAGGTTATGCAGCTTGGAGATAGAATCTCCAAGTTGTTTAACCTGAAATTGCTCGATTCCTTCCAATTGAATCCTTGAAGATGAAGATGGACCTGTGTTAGTATCCCTTCTAGGTATCCCAACTTGAAGATGGGAAACTATAGTGTGTATAACCTTGAGATGTACACTTCAGGTTGTACAACTAATATTTAATATGCCTTACACAAACATATAGATGAGAAGAGTTGATGAATCACCTCACAACTTACAATGCAATTACAGTTGTAATTTTTGGTTCTTAATTAACAATATTGGGCCTTTTGTGCAGGTTGGAATGGTGTTGAACGAGACGTTGAGATTATATCCCTCAATTGCAAACGTCATAAGACAATCATTTAAGGACTTGAAATTGGGAGAAGAAATGGTGATTCCCAATGATGTTAGTGTGATAGCAAACATATATTCAATCCAGAGAAATCAAAAGCATTAGGGTGGTGATGCAAGTGAGTTCAGGCCTAAGCGTTGCAGAGATTGTAACGACCCCAAATCGTTACGACTGCAAGCGAAGCGAAAGGTGCAAAAAAAATAAATTCTTTAAGCAAGAAGGAAACGACAACTAGTAATTAGAACCTTCCTAACGATTGAGGGACAAACACAAAAGTTACAAACAAGCACCACCTTAAAAAAAACTACCGTCGCCCACATCGAGTGGCGCGTGATCCTGAGTCGGGATATCGTGTGCGCGTCTTGATCAATGCGTGCAACGATCCAATCTTAAGAGATCATGTTTCCATAGTGCGAGGGGCGCACTAGGGACCCATGTGTCACCGAAAGAATTCCAACCCTTTGTCCCAACATAAACTCCCGCCTTGCAGAAACCTTACACAAATACATTCTAATATCACAATGGGTCCTTATCTAGTTCCGTGTTGGGAGAACATTTGAGCTAGTTCTAGGGCGATAATCCCAGTACTTAATCCAGCCATTAAGATTACTGTAAGGAAAAAACTATGAAGGGCGAGCAATGTGTTAAACATCTTTAACCAATGATCCAAAAGAAAAAGCAGTTGCTAAACTAAACAAGGGGTAACTACCTTGCTCAACAACAAAAACTAGTTATCTCGCCAATTAAAACTACAACTATCTCACTATCTGAAGAATTCACATTTTAAAGATTTCGCTATTTAAAACTGAAACATTAAATCTCTGTCCAACTTTAAAATTAACATTTATATTTGATAGTTTAATTAATGCATGGTTATGACCAGCTAAGCAACCAAAGGGGAGTCGCTGCCATTAAAAGGCGCAGTGGTAAACCCACTAACAAAAGGAAAATCGTCGAGTGTAATAATCGCTATCATTCAAGTGATGATGTAAATTGGTTGTCTATGTCATAATGTTACTATAATTATTACAAATAGTTGTCTTTAAAAGATTGACAAAAATGAAGGGAAATTAGCAAGGAATTAGAAAATAGGTACATCCTGGTCATGGTGTCTCTATATTTTAAAATGATTAATGATAAAAGAGAAATAATAATGGATTACGATCAGCATCGTTGTCAACCACCAGTAGATGTATAACTGTGTAAATATTCAACCATGATTAAAAGCGTTGTCATATGTACACACTGTCAGATAAACAAATAGTAAACATGTTGTAATATAATTATAATAAACATAATCACAAAAACGTTGCCTTACCAATGGTAAACATGTTGTGTATAGATTCACTGCAATCTGACACGATCTAAATTACATATATTCAAATTAAACTTTATAGTAATAGATTAATTACAGATTGTTTAACTAGTAACTATATGCTTTAACTACTATCACAACATACTATAACATACATCGTAACTCACTGTTATACTATATATAACTCATATAGAATTTATTACTATAACAATGATATATAGAATTAGATGCAATCTTAAAGAAAATTAACATTAATATAAATTAACTATTATGTTATTATGTTACATATTCTATATTATTAAATTATATAGTATTAAATTCTAATATGTTAAATATATACTATATAAATTTAACATAATAAACTATAACATAATACGAAGAATATGTTACATTACATCAAATATAAATTACGTCAATGTTACTAACTCCATCACTATTATATAATCATCTGATATGTTACTAATACTCATAGTAATATCTATAGAATATTACGTTAAAGCATAACATTGCATCTGTATATGAATTTAACATATAACATTCATAATGATATTATGAATGTTATATGTTATTGATAACATCCATTTATCAAAGCAACAACATATCATATTTGAATGTATATAATTATGCAATCTGACACCAAAAAAAAACTACACATCAATAAATTAACTATGAATTACAGCATCCTTGTAATATACAACACCGAGTTATATCTTTATTGTGGATGGTTAATGGATTATAAAACTACACAGATATAAATTAATACGATTATCCAGCATCCAAGTATATGCAACCACCAAGAGTCAACGCAGAAAGCATAAGGGTCGTAGCGGTAAGTGTTAAGTATGGATATCGTGGTAAATTCACAGTGGTATTATAAAACGCTATCAGTACACCTATTTAAGATCGAAGCCATTGATATAAATGAAATCGTTGTGAAACTTGTAAGTTAGTTGTCAACAATAATCAAACTATAGAAACAAACAATAATTAAAATCGTTGTCAATAATCATTACACTCGTTGTCTGGGATTTATCAATCAATTCGCTGTGTTTTAGAGTGACAAATTCCCTCATTAGAGAGTGTTAAATCGCAGTTCCAATTCGTAGTATCAAAGTATCAATTGCCTTATCAATTACAATATCAATTGATTTCAAGGTATCATAAAATTTTGAGTTTAAACATAAGAATGGCGCTAAGTTATTCGCCATCAATGTAATATATATTGCAAAGGAAAAATGCAAGGCAAAATTCTCCTTTAAAATGGATTAAAATGCATAGGGAATTGTAGGCCAGATGGGTCAAAACGCAAGGTAATATTCGCCTTTAAAACAAAGTAAAATGCATAGGGAAAATCATTGGCCAGATGGGTCATAATGCAAGGTAAATTCGTCTTTAAACCATATTGAAATTGCAGAGGAAAATTACAGTTGGGGTATTAAATTGTAGAGTGAAATTTCTCTAGTCTGTAAGGAATAAAATTTCAGAGTAAAAGATAAAAGTAATTTGACATTCAAGACGCAGGTAAAACGCAGGACAAAAACACAGTATCATCATTCCAAATGCAGAAGAAAAATGAAGTAATAAGAGTAATAACATTCGACCATTACACAGTAGCGATGCCATCATTGCATATTAAAAGAAACTACCAATCGTTGTCAAACACAGAGCAATAAAAGAATAAAACACAGTCCAGTGTGGTCCAAGGTAGAGTAAAATTCGTCCTCAAACGAAATAAATCGTAGAGGGAAATTGAAACAAGGCACAAGACAATCACTCGACCAGGAACAACCAATAGGGGTAGACAATTGGGAAAAAACATCATTCGCTAATCATCCACGCACCAAAAAACAAGGCATTAGGTTCTATAGGTCTATTAATACCAAACTGATGACTGTCGATCCGGCTCCTGGTTGATTGCTCATGCGTGGACTGATGATCTAGGGATGAGGACGAAAGATAAATCACAAACTCTTCAAATAATCAATAAGATAACAAAACAATCATAGCAATCAAGGATCGATGGTCAAGGAGATCAAATTGATGCAACGAGTGTAAAGCTATGATGATTTTAATTTCTTAATTGTAAACACAAAGAAAACACTTTTATTTACACAATAACAGTATAGAAATGAAAGAGAAAGATCAATAATAATCTACCATGAAAAAAAAATGCTTGTGTATCATAGCCCAAGGTGACAGCTTCGAGTCGTTGTCCCACGTGCTCCATCCAGCTCCCACTTGCCGACCAATGTGACTTCACTGGTACCTTCCAGCCAACGCTAGGGGTACTCTTCTTCCCCCTTAGCCCCCTGAGTTGCAAAGGGGCCACGCACTCTAAGCCAAAGAAAATCTAGCAACCAACTCACCTTGAAAGGTCGAGCTACCACTCGTACCCAAGCTGGGTATCCCAACTCCCACAATATAAGTCAGTCAAGTAAAAAATTCTGCAGCGTAATGTTACACATCAAAGAAGAGATCCATACTCCTCCTCCTCCATCCTTTATATAGAGTTTATAAGTGATTTCTTTTCCAAATTTCCATTTAAATTAATTTTCGATAAATTAATTTAGAAAAATCCTTCCCCGTACACATGTCACCCATCCCCTTAGTTGCACCAGAAATTAATTTCATTAATTATTTAATTACTCTTATTTCCCTCACCCACCTAAAACCATTCCTAGAATCACTCCTAGGTGTCCCCATATTCCCTTACATATTTTAATGACTTACGCCCTTACTAAATTCCTAGTTGAGTTCAATTTAGAAATTTCTTAAAGGCAAGATTCCTTACTAAGTTAGTCATTCTGTTTTTTCCTTATGTTTCCCTTTTTCTTTAGGTTTCCCCCCTTTTTCCCTTAGTTTCCTAATTCTTTTAAGTTTCCCTCTTTTTCCCTTTTTACCTAAAAATCAAATTAGTAAGTGTAGAAAATTACATTTTCCCCCTTTTTCTTTTTAACTAATAAATTTTAATTAGCATAGGTAACAAAACAATCATTCCCCCCCCTTTTTTTTTATTTAATCCCCCAAAGTAATTTGATTTTAATAGATTAATTGAATTTCTTACCCCCTTCTCATCACATGTTTAATGAAGATTATTATTATTATTATTATTATTTTGACCAAAAGTATCACTTAGACCTAGATTTTATTTTCCTAGGTTGGGCGACATTTTTATTAGGGAAATTGTTTTTAATTATTTCTTATCACATCATTCATTCTAAGGCCATATAGGTTTATTCACTTATTAGTTAACAATGCAAAGTTCCCTTCAGGATGCACTAGGTTATCCAAGGGTGCCACTCACCTCATTCTATTTTTATTGCGCGACGTTCCCTTCAGGATGCACTACGTGCTCCAAGGGTGCCACTCGCCTCTTTTTGTTTTTCTTGTGCGACATGCCCTTTAGGACACACTACGTTCTCCAAGGGTGCCACTCGCCTCTTGACTGACTTGGTAGACATAAAAAAACCCTAGAGTCAATACTCTGCCAGGTGATCTTGTGAGAGACTAAGGGCCTCTAAGGAATAAGGTCCCTACCTTATTGCGCGTCCCTACCTTATTGCGCGCCCCTTAGAATCATTGTGAGAAACTGTCGTAGTCTACCCTCATGGCATCGTGGGTCTTCTCAAAATAGTTAATCGTTAACCTATAGTTAGAGCCATGGTGGGGGTGCTAGTAGGTTGTGGCAGGGCTGTTGTCCACACCTCTCCCTCAATGTCTCTGGTTGTCATGCGTGACCCCTCTACTCCACATGTGAGTCTGGTTAGCAAGCTATCGTCAACCTGCATCATCAAAGAATCATGTTAGAAATAAAATCAATCATCATAACATCTAATCAGATGTGCATATGTCATTTCAACAATAATCAAACCCCCATAGTCCACTCCCTGACTCGATATGGAGTCCAAGGGGTTTCATCAATGTCTCTGCATCCTCGAGGTCCAAGTCCTGCATACTCAAGAGAACTCATTCAATAGAACCTGTCTATGTAAATAGACAAAATAACATATCATCATATCCATAATTCCTCATCATCATAATCAAATGGTCAATAGTATAATAATTCGGATCACTTGCAAGAAAATTTCCTGAAAGAATAAGTTCGCTCAGTGTGCGCAAGAGCGGGATGTTACATACACCCTCTCTTGGTATAAACTTCGTCTCGAAGTTTCACAGTATGAAAGTTCCGAAATAATGTGTATCATAGTATCATAAGTCTATCTATCAAACAAAAATGGAAACTGTTGGCGCATATCATATGCGTCCTCCCAGGTCACCAAGTGCGGACTGTAGTTGTCCCACTGGACCTTGACCTAATCTATTGTTCGATGTCGTAGCCGTCGAATGCGATGATCCAGAATGCAGATCGACTCAGCCGTGAATGCCCCCTCATCTGATACCTGCAAGGAACTCATGTCAATAGCATGTGTAGGATCACTAATATAATGTCTGAAAACAGATTCGTGAAAAACATCGTGCATACACCTCAAAGAATCAGGCAAGGCTAGTCGATAGGCCACGAGCCCCTTCCTATCCACAATCTAGAAAGGTCCCATGAACCTAGGAGATATTTTAGCACCCTTTCCAAAATATATAGAACTCTTATGTGGTTTCTACCACAAGAAGACTCGATCACCAATTTCATAACTACGGTTGACACTATGCGCATTGGCATAACTCTTCTGTCGATCTTGCACTTCCTTGATCCTTTGTCTTATTGTTTGCAATTGATATTCAATTTCTTGGATCGCTTTTGGTCCCACCAGGACCCTATCCTCAAGTCAATCCCAACTTAAAGGCGTTTGACATGGTCGCCCATAAAGGAACTCGAAGGCGTCATATGAATGGTGCCTTGGTAACTGTTGTTATATGTGAATTCTACCAATGGCAAGAATTATTCCCAACACTTATGTTGGTCCATCATGTACATGCGCAACATGTCTTCCAAGATTTGGTTTGTTCTTTCGATTTGCCCGTGAGTCTGTGGGTGATACGTAGTACTAAAGTTAAGCTAGGTTCCCAAGGCCTCTTGGAAACTAGTCCAAAATCGTTCGATAAACACTGATCCTCGATCAAATATAATCCTCTTAGGCATGTCATGCAGCCTCACAATATTATTGATGAAAACTCTAGCTATGTCAGGTGTCTGATACGTCAAATGCACAGGAATAAAATGAGAACTCCTCGTCAGAGTGTCGACTACCACAAAAATCGAGTCCTGTCTCCTTGTCGTCAGTGGCAATCCAACATTGAAATCCATCGAAATGACCTCCCATTTCGATTCCAAAATAACGTTTGGGTGTAGTAATCTTGTTGTATGTTTGTGTTCAGCCTTTACCTACTGACATTCTAGACATCTGACCACATAGTTGACTATGTCTCCCTTCATTCCTTTCCAGAAGAATAAGGGTTTAAGGTCTGCCCTCATCTTCTTGACTCCCGGGTGAGCCATCTACACTTTTTTGTGAGCCTCGTTTAGGATCAAACTCGTCAACTCGTCGTTTGTTGGTACATAAATTCAATTTTTAAATCTCAGTATTCCATCGTCGTCCAACATAAATCCTTCAAATCTTGGTACCATCATTATGTTTTGTCCAATAAAATCCTTAACCTCTTTGTAACAGTCATCGTCGCACTGTAAAGATAGAATCTTTTCACATAGATTCGTCTGAAGAGGCAACACCAAAAATATGCATGGTCTCTGAATCAATGCATCTTCCATTCGGTTCATTGTTCCTTTTATGTAAGTAATCTCAAAATCGTACTCGCTAAGCCATTCCAACAAGCGTCGTTGTCGCACGTTTAGGTCTCTTTATGTAAAGATGTGTTGTAGTCTATAGTGGTCTGTTTTTAGTTCAAATTTTCATCCCATAAGGTAGTGTCTCAAAACTCTCAAGTCATAAACAATGGCTAACAACTCCAAATCATGTGTCGCATAGTTCTCCTCATGCCTTCTCAATTTTCTTGAGATGTAAGGGATCACTCAACCATCTTGCATCAAGACTCCGCCTAAGCCTTCCTTGGATGCATCAGTGCATACCAAGAAGTTCATGTCCATGTTAGGGACCTTTAGTATCAGTGTCATTGTCAACAGTTCCCTGAGCCTCTAAAATGCCTCCGCGCATTTTTCGGTCCAAACAAACTTCTTGTTCTTGTTCTGCAATTCTGTGATCGGATTTGCTATCTTTGAAAATACCTCGACGAACCGTCGTTAGTATCCTGCTAAACCCATGAAGCTACACACTTCCCAGACATTCATCAGCGCAAGCCATTCCATAATAGCCTCAACCTTTGCTGGATCCACAACGATACCTTCATCGGAGATGACATGCCCTAAGTAGTGAATCTTTGATTGATAAAACAAGCATTTGGACAACTTCCCATACAATTTTTCTCTCGCAGACATTGTAGTACCAAGCGCAAGTGCTCGTCATGCTCCTCCATCATCCGAGAGTAAATCAAAATATCATCAATGAATACTTAGACGAACTTGTACAAGTACTCGCGGAACACCATGTTCATCAAACTCATAAATACCCTTGGGGAATTTGTCAGTCCAAATGGTAAAACAATAAAATCTTAATGTCCAAACCTCATCTTAAAGGTGGTATTGTGGATGTCATCCTCCTTGATATGTAACTAGAGATACCCTGATCGCAAATCGATCTTTGAAAACACCATCACACCCTTCATCTGATCCAACAAATCATCAATCTTCAACAATAGATATTGATTCTTGATCGTTGCCTTGTTTAATTGATGGTATTGAATGCAGAGTATCCACGACCCATCCTTCTTTGGTATGAAAAATAACAGGCGCGCCCCACGGTGACACACTTGGACGTATAATTCCTAGGTCTAGTAGCTCCTTTAGTTGCATTCTCAACTCTTGTAACTCCGGGGTTGACATCCAATAAGGCGTTCTTGCTATCAGTTCAGTCCCCGATTTTAGTTCTATGGTAAACTCCAATTCCCTCTCTGACTGCATCCCAGGTAACTCCTCCAGGAAGACATCCGCAAACTCTCTCACCACCGGATGGTGTTCTAGACCTTCCGTTACTCCCTTTTCATTTAACGCAAGGATCACATAAATCTTACATCCCTTGCACATGCTCTTCTGTAGCTGCAAGGAAGAGATGAACCTCAGGGAAACTCCCTGGTTCTGACCTACAATCACGTGTCTCTGTCCCTCATCATCGACCAAGCTCAATTGTTTTGTCTTATAGTTGAGTATCGCCTCATGCGATTCCAACCAGCCCATATCGATCATGATGTCATAAGATCCTAAGATCGTGACGTACAGGTTGGCCCTGGTGACAAACTTTTTCAGGTTAAGGGTATAGCCTGTAACCTTCCCTCCAAACTTCTTTTTGGCTCCTGAATCCATCTCTACAAAGCTAAAATCATCCCAATCGACTTCTTTTACCTTAATTCTCCTTGGCGCTGCCTCAGCAATGAAACTCTTTGTGGCACCAAAATCTATCAAAAATACTAAGGGTTTGGTCAGCGATGACACCTGACATTTCAAGCACCGTTGATTGGTGCTCTTCCTAGTAGTTATCCACCATTGCATGAATCCAATGGGCCTTTCCCAAATCTCCCATGGTAGTGGGTCCGGCTAGTCCAACTGTTCTAGTCCTCTCCCTAGGCAGTCGAACTGGTAATGTGACTCTCCACATTCCAAGACACTTTCTTTGGTCCAGTATCCCTGGTACCCGAAGTAGAAACATAATCCTAACATTAAGGCCCAACATGAACTTGTTGATCTTAAGTTTCTTGGTAAATTGGTATGGAGCATACCGTAGCAGCTCCAAAAATGGGCCTCATACTCAGGCACCGTACAGCCGCCCGGTCGCAAGGCATTGAACTCGTTGAGCCGATGCTCAATGAATCCCTCCTATAGATACCTTTCTTGAAATCATTCCTCAAATCATTCCCATGAAACGTCTTCGACTGCCATGTTCAAATGCGACAGGAGTGTCTTCCATCGTAGAAGAGCGCTCCCCTTTAGATGAAATACTGCCATGCAGACCTTCAAGTTGGAGGTATAGTCGCGAAGTGAAAAGAACATCACCATATTCTCCAACCATGCCTTGGCGGTTGCGCCATCCAGGGCACCAAAGAGCTTGGTAAAAATGGCCTTCTTGAGTTTGCGGTGAAAGATAATGGTACTAGTTGGCTGCTATGGACCCTCCAGGGAACATGCACCCTAGCCTCATCTCAGTACAGATGGTGAATCAAGGCCTCTGACCATCTCTGGAAGGACCTTGTCAGACCATCATCATCCCTTCAACAATCGAATCTAGCCCAAGGGCTTGTTCTTCCCCTTGGGGGTTAGACTTCGAGGGGGGTGTGCACCTCAAGAGGCGTCACAACTCCTTCCATGACACCACATTGTGAACCTCTGTGGCGTCCTCTAATCGATATCACCACATGGACATGCTAAAGTTTTTAGTTAGAGCTAAGTTAAAACTCCAGGGTTTACTGATGTGGAAAGCATGGCGTTCCATAGTAGCAGGGTTGAACCCGCTCTGATACCATATGTAATGAACCCAAATCGTTACGACTGCATGTGAAGTGAAAGGTGCAATTTTTTTTTTCTTTAGGAAAGAAGGCAACGACAACTAGTAATTAGAACCTTCCCGGCGAGCAAGGGACAAACACAAAAGTTAAAAACAAGCACCACCTTAAAAATAATTGTCATCACCCACATCAGCTGGCGTGCAATCCTGAGTTGGGATATCATGTGCGTGTCTTGATCAATGCGCGCAACGATCCAATATCAAGAGATCATGTTGCCATAGTTTGAGGGGCACACTAGGGACCCATGCACCACCAGAAGAATTCCAACCCTTCGTCCCAACATAAACTCCCACCTTGCAGCAAACTTACAAAAATACATTCTAATATCACAATGGCTCCTTATCTAGTTCTGTGTTGGGAGAACATTTGAGCTAGTTCTAGGGCGATAATCCCAGTACTTAATCCAACCATTAAGATTACTGTAAGGCAAAAACTATCAAGGGTGAGCAACTCGTTAAACATATTTAACCAATTATCCAAAAGAAAAAGTGGTTGCTAAACTAAACAAGGGGTAACTACCTTGCTCAACATCAAAAACTAGTTATCTCGCCAATTAAAACTACAACATCTCGCTATCTGAAGAATTCTTATTTTAAAGATTTCGCTATTTAAAACTGAAACATTAAATCTCTGTCCAACTTTAAAATTAACATTTAGATCTGACAGTTTAATTAGCGCACGGTTATGACCAGCTAAGCAACCAAAGGGGAGTCGTTGCCATTAAAAGGCGTAGTGGTAAACCCACTGTCAAAAGGAAAATCGCCGAGTGTAATAATCGTTATCATTCAAGTGATGATGTAAATTGGCTGTCTATATCATAATGTTATTATAATTATTACAAATATTTTTCTTTAAAAGATTGACAAAAATGAAGGGAAATTAGCAAGGAACTAGAATATAGGTACATGGTGTCGCTATCTTTTAAAAGGATTAACGATAAAAGAGAAAGAGTAAGGGATTACGATCATCATCGTTGTCAACCACCAGTAGATGTATCACTGTGTAAATATTCAACTAGGATTAAAAGCTATGTCATATGCACACGTTGTTAGATAAACAAATAGTAAACATGTTGTAATATAATTATAATAAACATAATCATAAAAACGTTTCCATACCAATGGTAAACATGTTGTGTATAGATTTGCTCCAATCTGACACGAACTAAATTACATATATTCAAATTAAACTTTATAGTAACAGATTAATTACATATTGTTTAACTAGTAACTATATGCTTTAACTAATATCACAACATAATATAACATACATCGTAACTCACTGTTATACTATATATAACTCATATAGAATTTATCACTATAACACTGATATATAGAATTAGATGCAATGTTAAAGAAAATTAACATTAATATAAATTAACTATTATGTTATTATGTCACATATTCTATATTATTAAATTATATAGTATTAAATTCTAATATGTTAAATATATACTATATAAATTTAACATAATAAAATATAACATAATACGAAGAATATGTTACATTAATTCAAATATAAATTACGTCAATGTTACTAACTCCATCACTATTATATAATCATCTAATATGTTACTAATACGCATAGTAATATCTATAGTATATTACGTTAAAACATAACATTGCATCTATATATGAATAACATATAACATTCATAATGATATTATGAATGTTATATGTTATTCATAACATCCATTTATCAAAGCAACAACATATCATATTTGAATGTATATAATTATGCAATCTAACACAAAAAAAAAACAAAACTATAGAGCAATAAATTAACTACAAATTACAGCATCCATGTAATATACAACAACGAGTTATAGCTTTACGGTGGATGGTCGATGGATTATAAAACTACACAGATATAAATTAATACGATTATCCATCATCCAAGTATATGGAGCCACCAAGAGTCAACGAAGAAAGCATAAGGGTTGCAACGGTAAGTGTTAAGTATGGATGTCATGGTAAATTCACAGTGGTACTATAAAAACACAATCAGTACACCTATTTAAGTTTGAAGCCATTGATATAAATGAAATCGCTGTGAAACTTGTAAGTTAGCTATCAACAATAATCACACTACAGAAATCAACAATAATTAAAATCGTTTTCAAGAATTATTACACTCGTTGACTAGGATTTATCAATCAATTCATTGTGTTTTAAAGTGACAAATTCCCTCATTAGAGAGTGTTATATCACAATTCCAATTCGCAGTATCAAGGTATCAATTTTCGTATCAATTACAGTATCAATCGATGTCAAGGTATCATAAAATGTTGAGTTTAAACATAATAATGGCACTGAGTTATTCGCCATCAATGTAATATATATTGCAAAGGAAAAACACAAGCCATATGTATGAAAATGCAGGGCAAAATTCACCTTTAAAAGAGATTAAAATGCATATGGAATTGTAGGCCAGATGGGTCAGAACACAAGGTAATATTCGCCTTTAAAACATAGTAAAATGCATAGGGAAAATCATTGGCCAGATGGGTCAGAACGCAAGGTAAATTCGTCTTTAAACCATAATGAAATTGCAGAGGAAAATTAGAGTCAGGGTATTAAATTGCAGAGTGAAATTTCGCCAGTCTGTAAGGAATAAAATTTCAAAGTAAAAGATAAAATTAATTCGACATTCAAGACGCAGGTAAAACGCGAAACAAAAACACAGTATCATCATTCCAATGGCTGGAGAAAAACACAGTAATAAGAGTAATAACATTCGACCATTACACAGTAATAATGTCACCATTGCACATTAAAAGAAACTACCAATCGTTATCAAACACAGAGCAATAAAAGAATAAAACGCAGTCCAGTGTGGCCCAAGGCAGAGTAAAATTCATCCTCAAAAGCAATAAATCATAGAGGGAAATCGCAACAAAGTGCAAAACAATCACTTGACTAGGAACAACCAACAGGGGTAGACAGCTGGGAAAAAACATCCTCCAATCATCATCCATGCACATAAAGCAGGTCATTAGGATCTATAGGTCTGTTAACATCGAACTGACGATCGTCGATCCGACTCCTGGCCGACTGCTCGGTCGTGGACTGATGATCTAGGGATGAGGATGAAAGATAAAGTACAAACTCTTCAAATAATCAATAAGACAACAGAACAGTCATAGAAATCAAGGATCGATGGTCAAGGACATCAAAACGATACAGCGAGCGTAAATCTTTGATGATTTTAAGTTCTCGATTATAAACGCTAAGTAAACACTTTTCTTTACACAATAACAGTACAGAAATGAAAGTGCAAGATCAATAGTAATCTACCATGCAAAATAAAAGCTTGCGTACCATAGCCCAAGGTGATAGCTCTGAGTCATTGTCCCATGCACTCCATCCAAATCTCGCTTGCTAACCAATGTGATTTCACTGATACCTCCTAGCCAATGCGAGGGGTACTCTTCTTCCCCCTTAGACCCCCGAGCCGCAAAGGTGCCATGCACTCTAAACCAAACAACAACTAGCAACCAGCTCGCCTCGAAAGGTCAAGCTACCACTCGTACCTGAGATGGGTATCCCAACTCCCACAAGATAAGTTATTCAAGTCAAAAATTCTGCAACGTAACATTACACATCAAAGAAGAGATCCATACTCCTCCTCCTCCATCCTTTATATAGAGTTCTAAGTGATTTCTTTCCCAAATTCCCATTTAAATTAATTTTCGATTAATTAATTCATAAAAATTATTCCCCGTACACATGTCACTCATCCCCTTAGTTGCACCAGAAATTAATTTCATTAATTATTTAATTACCCCTATTTCCCTCACCCACCTAAAAGCATTCCTAGACTCGCTCCTAGGTGTCCCCATATTCCCTTACATATTTTAATGACTTATGCCCTTACTAAATTCCTAGTTGAGTTCAATTTAGAAAGTTCTTAAAGGCAAGATTCCTTTCTAAGTTAGTCATTCTGTTTTTTCCTTATGTTTTCCTTTTTCTTTAGGTTTCCCCCCTTTTCCCCTTAGTTTCCTAATTCTTTTAAGTTTCCCTCTTTTTCCCTTTTTACCTAAAACTCAAATTAGTAAGTGTAGAAATTACCTTTTTCCCCTTTTTCTTTTTAATTAATAAATTTTAATTAGCATAGGTAACAAAACAATCATTTCCCCTTTTATTTTATTTTTATTTAATCCCCCAAAGTAATTTGATTTTAATAGATTAAGCATATATGGGCTTCTGACCAATAATTCTCATGATTTGAATAGTCGCAACTGACCAATAATTCTCATGATTTGAATAGTCCACTTAGCACTCATTGCATCGGGTGATGCTCACAGGGGTGAAGAAATGGGATTGAAACCAACGAAATGAATCACATAGCATCAATCATCACTTCTGGGGCTTGCACCCAGTTACCAGGACTTCCCAGGTGGTCACCCATCCCAAGACGCCTCTGGCTCAAGCTCGCTTAACTGTGGAGTTTTTCCCACAATCAAGCCCACTTAGCTTGCTACCCCATTTGCAAAACCTTAGCAAGTATTGTGCCTTATGAATTTCTTACCCCCTTCTCGTCACATGTTTAATGAAGATTATTATTATTATTATTACTACTTTGACCACAAGTATCACTTAGACCTAGATTTTATTTTCCTAGGTTGGGCGACATTTTTATTAGGGAAATTGTTTTTAATTATTTCTTATCACATCATTCGCTCTAAGTCCATCTAGGTTTATTCACTTATTAGTTAACAACACGATGTGTCCTTCATGACGCACTACGTGCTCCAAGGGTGCCACTCACCTCATTCTATTTTTCTTGCGTGTCGTGCCCTTCAAGACGCACTACGTGCTCCAAGGGTGCCACTTGCCTCTTTCTGTTTTTCTTACGCGACGTACCCTTCAGGACACACTATGTGCTCCAAGGGTGCCACTCACCTCTTGACTGACTTGGTAGACATCAAAAACACCTAGAGTCAATACTCCGCCAGGTGATCTTGTGGGAGACTAAGGGCCTCTAAGGAATAAGGCCCCTACCTTATTGCGCGCCCCTTAGAATCATTGTGAGTGACTGTCGTAGTCTTCTCTCACGACATCGTGGGTCGTCTTGAACTAGGTAATCGTTAACCTATAGTTCAAGCTACGGTGGGAGTGCTAGTAGGTTGTGGCAGGGTTGTTTTCCACACATCTCCCTCAACGTCTCTGGTTGTCGTGCGTGACCCCTCTACTCCACATGTGAGTCTGGTCGGCAAGCTATCATCAGCTTGCAGCATCAAAGAATTATGTTAGAAATAAAATCAATCATCATAAAATCTAATTAGATGTGAATAAGTTATATCAACAACAATCAAACCCCCATAGTCCACTCCCTGACTCGATCCAGAGACCAGGGGGTTTCATCGATGCCTCTGCATCCTTGAGGTCCACGTCCTGTACACTTAGGAGAACCCAGTCAATAGCGCCTATCTATGTAAATACACAAAATAACATATCATCATATCCATAGTGCCTCATCATCATAATCAAACGACCAATAGTATAATAATCCAGATCACTTGCAAGCAAATGTGCTCAAAGAATAAGTTCGCTCAGTGTGCTCAAGAGTGGGATGTTACAGAGATGGAGTAGCAGTTTCCACAGACAATCATCTTTCAGCCTTCATTCCCTTTTCCAGTGGGCAATGAGTGTGTCTTGGCCAGAATTTTGCAATTCTGGAAGCTAAGGTAGCTGATCTAGGGGATCAAATTTTGCTCAAAATTCAAAGTGCTAGGAATCACTTCAAATCGAACAGGTGTGTAGGCCTCGTCGTCACAAACCCAACGCAACTCGTTTGGGTTCAAATGGACGTCGTATGAGTGAGATATCGCGTTCTGTTCAAATCGTCAAATAGGCAAAAAAAAAAATTGTTGACTGTACAATCCATACAGTCCATATGGATGTTAATGTGGCAGGGTCATACAATGACGTTCCAGAGCCATACGCTGACATGGCAGGGCTGAGTTGGCGGACAGTTGGACGATCGAATCATTTCTTGACATGTGGCATTTGTGGCGAATGGATTGGTGACACATGGCCCAAGCAAGGGTTGCCACGTGTCACCTAGGCTATTGTTAAAACTTGTGTACACGGTAGGACTCGACCTTGCAACCTCATTGCAAGGGAAGAGCTTTGGGAAGGGCCACCCAACTGGCAAGCCCATAGTTGGTTCTTGTTATATAAACGGTTTCATATATATTTAAGTTTGAATTATTTGTTAGTTGGGCGCGGTCTAGGCCGGGGCTAAGCACCGGCCCCCGGTCACATATAACCACCATATAACCACTACCGCATGCATTTTTCAAATGAATTCAGAGCCACGCGCTTGGAAAATTGGCGCGTTACCATGGTTTTAAACCTTGTCCCCTTTTGTGTGCAGGTGCGGTCATATGGTAAGCCACATGCCCAATGGTTAGGCGGTTAGGGGCTAGGCTCCCTAACCATCCTACACTTCGCACAGTTTTGCAGTTATGCGCCCGGTGCTAGGTTATAGCACGAAAATGAGTGCGTGAGCTAGGTTGGACACACAGAGGTGCAAATTGTCGATCCAGAGACAACAAGTTTGAAGGGGAACTTCTAGGAAGCCTGTCTTCTTCAATTTTTGGCCAAATCAGGTGCCGAAAAAGCCCAGCTAGGGGTTTTTGGACATTCTAAAGCCATTGGAGCCATCTATTTGAAATTTTGAGCACTGTAAAGCACATATTTTATCACTTTGAGCAAATAATATAAAAGATCCATTGGAAGCTTGACCATGAGATGTATCCCAAGAGAGGGGTGAACTCCTTTATCATTTGTTGTGTTATGTGTTTATTGTTCACTGTTATTTGTTGCTTATTATCTGCATCTTGAATGTGTAATTTATATAAAAAATTGTTTTTGCAAAATTGATCCATTTGCACAAGAACACTTGAATTAAAACTTGCAAATATTTTCAAGAATACAAGCCTTTATCATTTCCAGATCAAGTTGGTATCAGAGCTTAGGTTTTTGAAGGCTTGATTATTTGCAAGTGTTTTGTTTTCTGATGCTCAAA
>SNQJ01S0011469.1:106241-118615 GCA_010110895.2 Picea sitchensis | reverse complement strand
TCCAATGGGGAGGTGTGATCCAAGGGATCAAATTTTGCTCAAAATTCAAAGTGCTTGGAATCACTTCAAATCAAACGGGTGTGTAGGCCTTGTCGTCATGAACCCAATGCAACTCGTTTGTGTTCAAACGAACGTAGGATGAGTGAGATATCACGTTCTGTTCAAATCGTCAAACATGCAAAAAAAAAATTTGCTGACTGTACAGTCCATACGGATGCTAACGTGGCAGGGCCGTATGATGACATGGAAGAGTCATACGCTGACGTGGCAGGGATGAATTCGCATACAGTTGGTAGTTGGGCGGTCAAATCATTTCTTGACACGTGGCATTTGTGGCGAATGGATTGGTGACACGTGGCCCAAGCAAGGGCTGCCACATGTCACCTAGGCTATGGTTAAAACTTGTGTAGTCGGCAGGACTCGACCCTGTGACCTCTGGGCAGGGGAAGAGCTTTGGGAAGGGCCGCCCAACCGGCGCGCCCACAATTGGTTCTTATTATATAAACGGTTTCATATATATTTAAGTTTGAATTATTTGTTGGTTGGGCGCGGTCCGGGCCGGGGCTAAGCCTCGGCCCCCAGTCACATATAACCACTATCGCGCACATTTTTCAAATGAATTTGGAGCCACACACTTGGATGCTTGGCGCGTTACCATGGTTTTAAAACTTAGCCCTTTTTGTGTACGGGTGCAGTCATATGGTAAGCCACATGCCCAATGGTTAGGCGGTTAGGGGCTAGGCTCCCTAACCATCCTACAGTTCGCACAGTTTTGTAGTTATGCACCCGGTGCTAGGTTTTATCACATAAATGAGCACATGAGCTAGGTTGGACACACAGAGGTTCAAATTGTTGATCGAGAGACAACAAGTTTGAAGGGGAACTTCCAGGAAGCCTATCTTCTTCAATTTTTGGCCAAATCAGGTGCTAAAAAAGCCCATCTAGGGGTTTTTGGATGTTCTAAAGCCATTGGAGCCATATATTTGGCATTTTGAGCATTGTAAAGCACATATTTTAGCACTTTGAGCAAATAATATAAAAGATCCATTGGAAGCTGGACCAGGAGATGTAGCCCAAGAGAGGGGTGAACTCCTTTATCATTTGTTGTGTTATGTGTTTACTGTTCACTATTATTTGTTGCTTATTATCTGCATATTGAATGTGTAATTTCTATAAAAAATTGTTTTTGCAAAATTGATCCATTTGCATAAGAACACTTGAATTAAAACTTGCAAATATTTTCAAGAATACAAGCCTTTATCATTTCCAGATCAATAGCGATGTCCATTCTCCTCAAACACTTCAAATTCACATTTAGTCCATCATATAAGCATGCCCCTGTGGAATTCCTCACTCTCATCCTCCAACACGGGATACCGATTATAGTGGAGAGTGTGCATTCATGTCGAGATCGTGCTTGCTTGTTGAAGATAAGATTACAGTTAGTCCTTGCTTACTTTTTGAGGAGCTTTGGATGGTCAACCTCAGAAGAGAAATGCCAATAAAAAAGCTATTGATTTCATCATCCTTGAGTCGGCCTGTCAATAGAAATGATATCCAAGACAATCCCAATGGTCTTCTAACAGATCACAACATCTGATTTTGGAAGAAATATTCAATTCTAGTATGGTGAACCTTCCATGAGGTGAAATTAAAAAAATCACCACTCAGACTCGGTCAGGTTGAGGAGGCCAATATATTCTACTGGTTCCAAAACCGAAAGTCCTAAACTAAACAAAAGAAAAAATTCCACCAAGTTGTATAGAGGGATAAATATTGCACAAAGAGGAGTAGAGCTGATCAATATAAAACTTTGCTGGCCACTACCACAACTAACTCCTTCCTCGACATTGGTGAATCCTCCTCTTCTACTATGTTGATCGCTTCATTTTTTAGCATAAGAATCACCAATTTAATCATGTTCAAATGACTGAAGAATAAAATATTAATCAAATCACTCGAATCCAATGAAAAGGGAAGGATAAATCCAGTGAAACTGGACAGGATAAGGGTGGTGCAGTAAGGCGATGCCACAAGGCGATGAAGAATTATTTTTTCACAGGGATAGGTGGTTGGTGAATAAGTAGAAAATGACAACTCCCAAATATCTCCCACGTGATTTTACATTTGAAGCATGGAATACTTCCATAGGCTATTGACAGACGAGAAAATTTCTGGAGAGACCTTCCCTTAAAAGAATGCCTTCGATGTAATGAGCGATAAGGCCATTGTCCCCTACCATTGAGAGTACCACCTACTAGGAAAGAAGATAGGAAATTTTATATATATGCAGAGATGAAAATGGATGACCAAATGATAGGTTATTGTTATTTGGAATGTGAAAATGCGGGTAGTGTATCATAGGGTGTTACATACAAGAAAGAAAGTTAAATTAAATATTCAATAATATACAGTTAAATATTTAAATAAAAAATATTTATAAAATTTAGTTTTTAGAAGTCTAATTCTTGATATGTTGTGCTCCACGAACGAGTCTTCAACAACATTCTATAAATCGGTCTTCAACATGCTCCCATGAACCAACCTTTAATCAATGGAGCGAAAATCACACCAAGGATTGATTATCCACCCAACCTATGCAACCACCTTCATAAGCGTTGCACACCGAACAAGGATAAAGCTTAATGACATAAGTAAAATCAAAAACTTACTTTAAATCCTAAGAATCCAACTCAATATAATCAAGAATAAATCAAACAGGCCTACACCAACTAAGACTAGGCATGGTGGGGAGACTCCTATATTTGCAACACCTCTGAATCATAAGGTATTATGGCATGTAGGAATCTTAGAACCACCTTTAGCTGGTGATATCAACCATGAAAGCAGTGGTTTCCTCCCTCAAGTAAGGATCTTAATACCACCTTTAACAAGTGATCACAATCACAACAACAATGGTGTCCTAATTTGCAAGGATCTTAAGTATACCACCTTCAGTTAGTGATCATAACCACAATAGCAATGGAATATTTACAATTTGGGCCCAAAGAAAAACAATACAAGGAGACATGCACACTAAGCATTAGCACCCTCTCATGTTGCATGTACACTTTTGGCGCCTTAATTCACATAGGCCTAGTTGGCACAAACACATTTTTTTCCAACTCACCATTACCATAACAATAGTGCATTAACAATACTAATTTCCCAAGAATCAATTCCCCATGAGCCAACACTGAACAATATGAAAACACTTGATTTAATAATGTCAAATCAAGTAAGACCCTCCTAATTTTTGTCCCTTGGTTTTCCTCCCTACTCATGCAAGGGTGAATTTGGGCTTGAGGGTGAATTTATAAGTGTGGAAAAAACTAAGTGAAAGTGAAATACAACCCTTTCCCCTTCTACCTCTTTACCCAAGTTAACTTTGGAGGCCATTTTCACAAAAGATTTATCATTTCTCAATATTCCTAAGAACTAAGACATGGTAGTCACTCTTATTGAGACAATATCCTCTCCCTTGAGTGCATTTCAGCATTGTTCACATAGGTAGCAATCTGTAATAGGTTAGTCCATCCATGATACCAATGCATATGCATCATCATCTTCATAATCAATCTCACCATAATATGAAATGTATTAATGACAAGGAATCATATACATGTATACATCATAACAAGGCATCTAGCATATGCATATATCATAAATCATAATATAAATCATATCAATGGAAAAGTATCCAATATATGTACTCATTAATCATATCATAACAAGGACAAATCATATTAAATCATCATTAAAGGTCATCATTGCTACATAGTCATCATTAAGAATACCAATGTTTCATGCAATATCATCATTAATATCTAGATCATTGACACATCAATAGGCATGTTAAACAACAAGTGTATATATTATTCACCATACTATCAAGAACTAATCATGTTAACCATCATCCAATAATTACCAATGTTTCATATCCATTGTCAATAATATTTCATGTTATCATTAAGAAATGTCATAACTTATCACAATCTATCCAATCACATAGGTGTATAATGTTGGATCATGTTGTCATTGATGCCGATGGTTTGATTATTTGGGAGATTGTTGGATAATATGTCATTGATGGAAATGGTTTGATTGATTGATGTCAAGTAATTGATTGATTGATGATTGATGAACAATGTATAGGCATTGTCCTTGATGAGAATGATAGATGTCAAAGTGGAAACCAATTGATAAATATGGATCATTGATATGATGCATTGATGAAGATGGATCAATGAGTTGTCATTGATACATGATGCATAGTTGATATATATGATGCAGTGGTGAATGGATGCAAAGATGGATCATTATTGTCTTATCATGGTTGATAAGGTGCACAAATGGATGAACTCCAAAATGGATGAGTGTCATTTATCTAGGGAACCATATGAAATTATTTTTTTTTTGGGCACGAGCTTCCATTTTTCATATTGGGCACAATGTGCCATTTTGTTAAAAATGTACAAATGATTCGATTTTAAATAACAAACACACACACACACACACATTTCATGGCACATGTTCTATGAATTTAAATGTTTGTTTATTTAATGTTGATGAATGATTATCATGATGACTATGGTTCACCCATATAGACCTACAAACACAATAAGTATTATCTCATCTAATTAATATAATTATTTTAATTGATTATTCATTGGGTCACCCTACTTGGACACATGGCATTAGTTGACAAATGTTAAGCCAATTATGTTAAAAATAATTGTGTATCTTGATGCAATTTCCATATTGTATGTGTAACATTGAATGTCACCATTGAGAGGTGAAAAAATCCTATTATGTATGCTTATTTGGTTAATATAAATCATTATTTTCATTTGTTATTATTGTGTGTGTGTGTGTGTGTGTTTGGAACCCAAAGTTTTGGGTTTAGTTTTGTGTAGGAAAAAATGAAGTTTTGCATGCTCATTCCATTATTTTACATGCACCTAAGGAAATGTTCAAGGAATGACATAAAGTGTGTGTTGAACCAAGTTTTTTCAGTTGCACACCAAGCTTAAAGTCTACCAAGTGCGTGTTAGTCTGATTTTTTACAGTTGCATCGGAAATTAAGAAGATGCCCACTGGAATCAAGAAAGGAATCATCGAGAAATGTCCATGAATGATTACTGCCAGCAACATATGAGGACATGGGATGGATAGAGGATGAGTTGTTTAGGTAGTTAGTACTTCCATTAATATAGAAAGTCTATGTGTAGCACTGATAGATACCATAAGCATGCGAGACAGTTTTGTTAGAAAAACAAGTGGAGAAAAGAAGAAAGAGACAATGCTCCCCAATAGAGAAAGTTATAAAAGGAAGAACTAATATGATAAATAGGGCTAGTTAGACTAGTTAGATATTGAGGAAAATTTATTCATTGAGTCTTCAGTATCGAGCTCGCTCTAAGCTTGGTGTAATGTTGTAATGCTTTGAATATATTTTTATGTCTATGTATGTTTGAGTGTTGAGAAAAGGTGCATTGCTCAATATGTTATAAATTTGAAGATTTATATAGAGAATATATGAAGTTCTATGGTTGTCATATGTATCTTCCCTACGCAATGTGTATCTCTATTGTGATGGAATGGCTCCAGTAATAATATGTGACAGTTCTGATCCATTTTGTGTCTATCATGTATGAGTTGAATATGTGTGTGTATTTTTTTAATTCTTAGTCCTAATAATTTGTCATATATGAGTTGCATGGATGTCAATCCTGATGACCTTTTGTATGTTTAGCCTTCATCCATGTCACAATACCTTATGTTATCTATTATCCTCTCTGCATATCGTGTGAGATCTTCCTCAACCTTGGTCAAGGATTGATATGTTGGTGATCAGGGGTTTTTTCTGGAAAATTCTAGACCAACCCTGGGTCTAAACTCCCCAACGTTAAGAAGGACACATGTAAGTGTGGATAAAAATTCCCAACAGATTGTTTTGTTGTCAGGAACTAAAATTCTTTTTGAGAACGATGAAGGCAGGAAATGAGATGGCATCCATCTAAAGATGAAATTCAAGACTAGCTAGAGGAAAAAGAAAATGATTTTTCCCTTCGAGAGACTCCAAGATTGAGGGTGAATGCAAAGCAATGGAAAGACATGTATATTTGCAAGGATATGCATGAGCTTTTCTTTGTTGAATTTCCTTGTCTGTTGCATGAATGGATAAAAAGACAAGTTGCTACCAATTCTCCGAAGTGGCCATTGGAGCCAATGGCTTGGGATCAAGCCAAGCTTGAAGAAATGAAGTTTTGGATAACAAGTGGACTCATGCTATCGACTTCTGGTTTGCTCTAGTAAAAGAAGGGCGCATTGTTGAATTCATCATGGAATACATTGATTATTTCAATGAGGCTGAAAGAAAGTTTGTAGAAGGACCAAGAATGTGAATGCTTGAAGAAATTCCACTTTGGATAAAGAATTTGTACGTGGAGAATGGGTTGATGTGTATGGATCCCGATCGAATGAATAAAATTCAAAAAAGAGAGAGAATGGTCTTGTTGAGAAGGATCCACAGATTGTAGAGATGAGGTGAGGTATGGAATGGACCTACAAGATAAGAGGAGAAAAATATCTGAGAGGTACGCAAGAAGATTTGATATAAGATGAAGATTGGAAGAGATATGTGGAAAAGAACTAGCCAAGGGCACACAACGAGGGGTTGGGTCCAAGTTGAAGAGAAAATAAACTGCACCAGGAAGTAGTGCGGGAAATAATTTGGTGCCAAAGTGGAGCATATACGAGGATAGGTCGGCTCAGGAGATGAAGTGCACATTTGTAGTGCCTAGATAGGACAAGAAGGTAGATCCCAATGTGTTGGTGTGCCAAAAGAAGAAGAATATGAAGGTTCCCCTAGTCATGGGGTAGAGGAGTTGAAAATAGTAGATGGTATTTCATGGATGCAAGTAGATAAATTTCTAGGTCACCTCAAAAGAAGTTTCATAAGAAGATGGACTTACCCCCCCTTTGTACCACCCCCCTTGCACATTTTTAATCAACAAGAAAACACAATAGATAGTGAAGAGATTGGAGTAGAAGAAAGAGAATAAGAAGAGAGAAGTGAACAAATGAGTGAAGAATAAGGTGAAGTCAGTAAAATGTTACCCCAAACAATAGTGGTATGGAAGAGTCAAGCCCCTAGTAGTAAGAGAAGTGGAACTAGCTCGAGTTTGAAGATGGTGAATCAAGATAGTACGCTAAGACTACTTGTGTTTCACATAATGGGTAAGGATGATGCAAATAAACACTGGTTTACCTGTAAGGAAATCTAGTATGTAAAGAGAATTACAAACAAAGCAGCCAAAATCATGCAGTTGGAGACCACGTTCATGGACAAATCCTTGACGTGGTATATGAAGTATAAGGCTACTACACCAGTGGGACAAAAAAGTTCCCTGTCTGAAATAAAGAAGGATCTACTTAGGGAATTCCAAAATCCTAAGTCAGAATCCCAATGTATTACAGAGATAAAAGAGATCAAGTAGAAGGAAGGAGAAATTCTCTGGGATTATGACCAACAATTTAAAATCTTGTTGGGCAGGCTGATGTTTCAAATACAGGACGTGTAGCACCAAGAATGGTTTATTGTGGGGTTACTCCCCCATATCTGGGTCCCACTCACCTAGCAGAAGTTGACGATTGAGAAAGAAGAAATTGAAATCTCGATGTTCTTGGAATCTACACCTGGAGGTGTAGAGACATCGATTGGGTTGGTGCAGGTTTAGTCGCAATTAGTGAACCTGGCGATGCAGCTATAAGATATGGCAAAGAATAAAGTCATGTATGAGCACGTATGGTGTACCACATGTCACTCTAAGGGGATTCACAGATACGAGTGCCCCATCCTTTGAAATTATGTGGCGATAAATACGCCAAGTCCATTTCCATTTGGGTAGAAGAAATGGTGTGAAATATACATACTGTGGGGCCATGTGCCACCCTTCTATCCAAATTTTCATAAGTACTAGATGACAAATCACACTCCATTATGTGAGTTTTAACATACGTCAGGAACGATTTCAATAGTTGTCCCTCACTCTAGTTAATGCAAGATAATACCTACGATGCATTTCGAGTACAAGAGGAGCATAAATGTGGTGAACGCAATGGCACAAAGAGAGGCATCTACCAAGGAGGTTCCAAATATTTATATGGTCATGGTTGCAACCGAGGATATGGTGGAGGGGGAGGTAGACCCCCCACATGTTTTAATTGCAGTGAGATTGGTCATGTCTCACGCTTTTGTACCAAACCATGTGTGATATGTGCATATTTTATAGTCTTGAGCATGTCACCAAATATTGTACCGACTTACTGAAGAAGTGGAAGGACATGAATACCAAATATAACATGTGCATGTTGAGTTGTGCAAGAACGAGAAGAAGAATGAGAAGGTTGGCATTCAGGTAGTAACTCACGGAGGGGCGAAAATAGAGGCGAACTTCGATCATGGTGAAGGATCATGTCAAAAGTTGGACAAAAATATAAGGAAGGAACATGAGCCCCATACAAAGTTTAATGTTTCTCAACAGAAGTAGTTTCTATATGATGCATAGAGAGCACTGGAACAAGAAAGAGTGCGTGAGGAGTTGCAACGCACAACTCAGAGGTCACTTGAAGAGGCTCGAATCTAGGAGGAAGTACAGAGGGTGACACAAAGGTCATTGGAAGAAGCTCGGATCTAAGAAGAATTACAGTGGGAAACACATAGATCATTGGAAAATTTTTGTGTGTGTGATGAATTACAATGCCCGAGGAAAATATCCTTGGAGGAGGATTGCATGTGTGAATAAATACAACATGCGACCCAAATATCGATAGAGGAAGCTCGTAGATAGACTAAGTTGCGATGCACTGAGAAAAAACCATATGAAGAGAAGCGCTAGGAGGAATTGCAATGCACAACGTGTGCAAAAGCCTTGTGTGACTTAGGTCATAGAGCATACATTGAAGATCAGTTAAGTACTTTCTTACACTGTTGTTTGTGATTAATTAAAGATCCATAGGTCGCAAATAAGTTGACCTAGATGTTAGCTTCTTTCATGAAAGAACAAGGAGTGGACGCCACCATATCCGCTCAGCTTCCAAAAAGAGATGTATGCTAGGTCAACAAGCAAAAGCGCACTGATCAAGAATTTAAGATGACATCAAAGATTGGTGGCTATGACATGGATGGAGTCATGTTGGATCTGGGATTTGGAGTGACTGTTTTTCCAAATAAATCCTGGGAGGTGATGGGTAAGCCTAAGTTGGTCTGGTCTCCCATCCAAAAATGATTGGCCAATCAATACAATATCTACCCAATAGGACATCTCTGGAAAGAAGAATTAAACATAGAAGGAGTAAAAACAATGGCCTACTTTTAGGTCATCGAGATTATGGATGAATCTGATCCATATCTTGCATTATCGGATATTAACTGGGCTTTTGATAATAATGCAGTGTTAAACTTGAAGAAGTGGTAGATCTCCTTTGAAACAGACACCCTGCCAATGGTTGTGCCATTTGATCCATATGAAGGTGACAATTATAATGAGCATGTGAATGAGGATGCATGAAGCTTAGTCATTGAAAATATTTATAATATCACAAGGCGCAAGGAGGACTACATCAGCCCCACTGCAAACGAAGAATTAAGTTGGAGAAGTGTCAAGTCCTATGACATAGATTCTGAGGATGGCATGGATAGGTGGTAGAATAATCTCTACGAAGTATCAACAAAGATGTGTGTGGATATCTCTGGAGAGGAGCGCGAGGAAGAATTGGGCACATATCGTTACGATGGATCAGAATTGGTAGACATTTGTATTGCATGAATACAACACATTCCAAAGTACCAAAGGCCTCACGCGCTTGACACAATGCTTATAGGAATTCCTACGGGGTGGTGGGATGTGCACCACCAACCTTACCGAGAATGGTTGGCCATGGAAGAATATGCATGAATGATTTAGAATTAGGGAAACTGCACCTCACCACATGTACCTTTGCGCGAAAGGATGATTATCCAAGAAGTGGTGCAAGGCACACAATAAATATTTAAATCTCTAATGTGCTCACCCATACCCACCTTCTATACCACTAATCCCAAAGTTTTTTGTTGAGATAACCTGGAAAACACTTACACCTACCATAGAAACAACTTCCAAATTTATAAACATTGAAGAATCATTCAGAAAAATCCCATCACTTTAACCCCATGGAGCCAACATACGAGATAGATACAAGTGTTGATGATATCCTTTATCAATGGATACTGCAAGAACCAGATGGGCCTAATGTCAATCCCCAGGGGTAGAAGCTAATCGAAGGAACAAGTATGGGGCCATGTTGTGACCCACTAGGGGCTGCTATAATCAAATTACCTAAAAGGGAAAATCAAGCCGGGGTGCACAAAAAACTTACACGGTGCCCCCCAACAAATAAGACTCGCATATGTGCAGCAATATCCATAATATTGTTACTAAGTACAAGCTACTTTCGACAACAAATTTTATCCAATTCTAACTGAGGTCAGCGGATTAGATTGATCAATATGACAAGCATATCCAGCATTTTCGGTAATATAGCATTAGACAGGCCTCTGACAGGAATATGATTGACCTGATTCCACATAAATACAGCAGTAAAATTCACCACTTAGTGAGAAGTTCGGCTTTCCATACCTACTAGTCCACCATCATCCAACTTCATTCACACAAGTGGATAGGATAGTTGGATAGTCTTTCGGCGTCTCAAGAATATTTAATCATGATCGACCATATAACACAAGTAAAAATCCCAATCTCTGGTTTCCAATTCACGTGAGTCTCAAAGGGGTTTCTTGGAGGATCAACTCATCGAAAGGGAAATAATCTACTTTCAAGAGATTCCACAAGATATGGGTATGAAGTTTGTTATGACACCTCATTCAACAAGGCATATCCTTAGGACAATGAATATGCATTGGGATATCTTCGGCTGCAACACTCCATTGTCGTATTCTAAGTATTTTTTACTATGTCACCCCCACCAGACTCATCTGGTTGACCCCCTTCCCCTTGGCTCCATGATATAAATACCTGATCTCCTATAAACTCTTTGGAGAAACTCTCCATAACGATTATTTAGCCGGCTGCCAGCCTTGTTGTATTGAGCAGCCTGCATAGTTCTCAAGTCAATAATCAATAAAGAAGAGAAGCTTGTAGGCTCTAGCATGGAGTTTTGACTTAGTAGCAGCTTGATCCGTTACTAAGAGATGCCCGGCTACTAAATGTAATATATTGAGTATTAAAATACAACGTGACGATGTTATTTGCTGAAAATATGGCACAACATGGCAATTCCCGAGTTTGGGGGTTGAATCCAAACAAGTGACGGATATTTATTTCACTACATATTGAGCATAACTCACAGTGGAAGATAAGGATGGCCGTTCAAATTCAGTGCCAGAATATGACAGCTTTGGGATAAACACTTCAAACCAATCACTGGCCATAAAAAATTTAGATGTACAGTATATCGTAGTCCTAATTCTACTAAATCTAAATCTATTAATCATGACAGTCAACTGTTTTACATATTTACAACTCAGAAGCGTTTGCGTGGCCACGTTTGTTGTAGATTTTCTTTCGTTGAGACGGGATAAGAATATGTTAAGTATGTTTGAAAACAATTATAGAAACCACGCCGTCACGTTATTTCTCGATACAAAGCATGGAGTGCGATAGTAGAGATGGGACGACCCGAAAAATTAGAATCGTTTGTGTGGCCATGTTTGTAGTATATTTAATTTCGATGAGAGTAGAGAGGCTAACAATATGTGATGTATGTTTGAAAAGAATTATAGAATTTAGGTCGCCACGTTATATCTTTGATATAAAGCTATAATTTTTTAATATCTTTGATACAAGTTGGATTTTTTTTAGAGGGTTTATGTCAACGACAGCACAGCACAACCTGACTAAATTATCTGAGAAAATCCGTGTGGTAGGTTCTCGCATATACCTGTAATTTGAAGAGAAAGGTCCATATCAGACACAGGACAATATTTAACTAATATAAATATTGTTTTACCCATGTTGTTTAACTATTATGAATGCTTTTTACGGTGTTATTGTACTCTAACAGTAAATTAAATTTCCACAGATACATTCCTACCCCAACAAATGTGGAGATACGAAACGAATGAGGAGACTTGGAGAGCAAATTAAAACACATGATTGAGGAACGCCGAGCAACTGGGTCATATGGGAATGATCTTCTCGGTCTTATGTTGGGAAGTAGACAGAATCTGCTCATGACAACAAGAGAGTGAAGTACACAACACAACAATTAATGGACTAGTGCAAAACCATTTTCTTCAGGAAGGGAGACTA
>SNQJ01S0011469.1:82916-93715 GCA_010110895.2 Picea sitchensis | reverse complement strand
AGAAAACAACTTTTCATAAAAGTAATTTTTCTTTATAAATATGTTTAATCAACATATTGTATATTGTTGGAAATTAAACAATTTTCCTTAAGAAGAATTAAACATTATATGGCATTAATAGTTAAAAGTTTTCACAATTACAATCTAAAGTAAATGATTTCATAAAACTAAAGTTAAACATTATATGAAATCTCTAAATTCTAATGAGTGATACATCTTAAATTTAACTTAAAAACAGAGGAATCAATAGCGTATTTATAATACATTTTATAAATCAAACAACAACAATATCAACATGATTTGAAAAAACACAATGTTCTTGAAAACATTATGGTGGAATTGTTACTTAAACATGCACCAAGAAACAATTTAATTGACAAAGCACTTATGCAAACTTCCAAATTAAAGTTTTGTGGAGCTTGTGCTTTGCAGATGATCCAAATTATTTTTGGCACGAAATGAGAGCGGAGATATAAAACAAAAATATATAGAGATATTGAAAAAGATCCAATAATATAACAGATATATAATAAGAGACACATATATACAGTAATACAAAATTTCAATTAATGAGCTAAATGTACAAAACTAAAGAAATACAGAGTGAAAGAGTCGCTAGAATGGTTGAAGCTTATCGTTGCGAAGAGATGTGACGACTACTCACATTCACAAGAAAATGATTACAATCAGGCTCTAAATTCCTTTTTAACATAAGGAAAATCCAAAACCCTAACCCTAGAAGATGAAAATCCAATAGTTTTGTGGACCCCATTTTGGGTAGTTTGGTGTATCAAACTCCTGGGGGCGTAACTTTGGCATACGATCTTTGTTTGGGATGCACGATAGCTTGATGGAAAGGTATCGTCAAGGAGATTCATTTTGGGGGATCATTTAGATCCTCTGGGTAACTTTTGGTTTCTCGATCTTGAAAAAATTTCATTTAGGCCCTCAAAATGGCCCCAGAAGTTTAGGAACCGAAAAACTGCTAAAAAATAGTAAATTGCTAGAAGAATTTTTTGAGCCAGTTGGAATAGGTGGGTGGCCACTGATATCCACTTGGACCAGTAAAGGATATCATTCTTCAGTGCCTCTTATAATTTAGTGCATGGACTCGATCCTCTGCCACTTCCTCAATGCTCTGCCTCACATCTCCTCCTCCGCTTTACACTAGACTTTCTCCATGATACCATCCTTGTCATTCATATAGAAATAATATGAAATGACGTCAATCAACTTATAAATCACATACATACAACTCCTCTTCTTCTCCTTGAGGGGGCTTATTGAATATCTCTTTTAGGATGGGGAGGAATTCAGTAACCCCAAAGTATCTGTAACTGATGCCCTTGCTGGTGGCATTGGGAAAATCAACTTCGTTCCCTTCCAAGTACATTATCTTGGACCCTAATTTTTCATAATTAATACTTCCAAGATCTATGATTAGATCTTCCCAATGCTCCTTTTCCCTTTTCATCAAGAAAGAACCCTTGTGGATGTCTTAATTATAACGTTGTTTCAACCTCAATAATGACCTAAGGTCCATATTGTATATTTAATAGAAGTTAAGAAACTTGCATTTGGAAAAACAATCGATTATCCATAATCTTTGCTAGCATTCCTTATTGCTAAATATTAATCATTGCCTTGGACTTGGACTACTCCTCCATGATATCCTCACATGTGTGCATACTAAGAAGATGATGTTTCTTCCTCTCCACATCCATGCACTCAATTGCTTTCTCATCCAAAATGGGCACATGGGAAACTAAATCTTTCTCTCTCTATTGTTGGTTTCCCTTGTCCCTCTCTCCCATTTCTTCGTCCACATCCTTAACTTCATCGAATAGGACCGAATTAATGGCAACATCCTTCCCACTCTTGATCGTCATCCTAGCTTCCCTCTAGATAGACTCAATCCTCTGCCACTTCCTTAGCACTCTAGTCCACATCTCCTCCTTCACGGGTGACTCGACTTTGTATGAGATACAATTATCATCATCCTTGTCGCCATAATAACTAGTGTATCAATTCGTGTTTAAATAACATACCTATACCTCATCTTCTTCACCTTGGGGGGTTTATCGAAAATATATTTGACGTCAGAGAGGAATTTCCTAACCGCACTTTTACAATTGGTTTCTAAAAGATTGTAACATTCCATCTTCTAGCAATCAATTGTACAAGTGTGGTTGGGAAATTCATCCGCGTCATCAAGGACATATTCAATAAGGCCCCTGAGGTGAAGAAGAGGATTTCTAGGTATGTGATTGATAAGTGAATTGATGCCAGTTATTATGGTGACAAGGATGATGAGAACAGTATCTTGGAGAAAGTAGAGCAACACATGGAGGAGGAAATGGGAGCTAGAGTGTTGAGGGAGTGGCAGAGGTTTGAGTCTATCTAGAAGGAGGCCAAGTTGACAATCAAGAGTGGGGAGGTCATTTCCATTAAACTAGTCCTATTTGGGTAATATGGGGATGTGGTAGAAGAAATAGGAGAGACAAGGGAAACCAACGACAGAGAGAGTGAGATTTTGTTTCCCATGTGCCCTTTTTGGATGAGAAAGTGATTTAGCACATGGTTGTGGAGAAGAAGAAACATGAGTTTCTTAGTAAGTACATGAGTGAGGATCTCATGAAAGAGTAGGACGAGGGAAAGGAAATGATCAATATTTATCTATAAGGCATGCTGACAAAGCTTATGGATCATCAATTGTTTTTCCAAATGTGCTTCTTAAATTTTATTAAATATACAATATGGATATTAGATAATTCTTGTGGTTGAAACCGTGTTATAATTAAGACATCCACCCAGGTCTTTTCTTTCTAAACAAGGCAAAGGGGCACTGGGAATTCGATCGTATAGCTTAGTAGTCCTAATTATGCCAAAGTAGGGGCCAAGATGACGGACTTGGAAGGGAATAAAATTGTGTGCCCATTTCCATTGGCAAGGGGATTGGTTATAGATACTTCCTGGCTACAAAATTTCTCCCCATCCTCAAAGAAATATTTGACTTAAGCCCACTTGAGGAGAAAAAGAGGAGTTATAGGTATGTGATCTACAAGTGAATTGATGCCAGTTCATATTATGGCTACATGAATGATGAGGATGGTATCTTGGAGAAAGTTGAGCGGCCCACAAAGGAGGATATATGAGGAAACGAATTGAGGAAGTGGTGGAGGATCGAGTCCATGCACTAAATTATGCAAGGCACCAAAGAGTGACCTCTTGTTTATCCTCCTCAAAGCAAAACCTCCACAAAATTTAATTGTGGAGGTTTGCATATATAGTTTGTGAATTAAATCGATTTTCTTCTAGCTGCTATTTATTTTAGCTTTGTATTTGTTGATACTGGTGCATTTGTCATATAATGCATCGGTAATGGGGTGTCCCATAAAACTGACATATGTGGTAAATTATTATGTATTTTGTTTGATGTTTTTGTAGTACACAACACCGGTGTATTGTATTTATATGATGCATCACGAAGATTTTTATTTATTTTTTAAACTAGGAAGTGTGGTAGATTAGTAGAATGCAATGAGGCATTTATCTCAATTGGTGCACTTTATAGGATATTAGCGGTGCTTACCATAATACAAAATCAACTATTAATTAGTGAAAATTTATCCCAGTGTTGTGCTCTTTATAGTACTAGCGTGTTGTTTGGACCTAGGAGAACTGACAGGTTAAATTCTTTTATTGCAGCTTAAGCGGTGTGATGTTTTAATATAAATGAACTGGTGCTACTATGTTATTGGAGCACCCGCATTTTTTTTAATTTTGCATTCTATTGTCGAGAGAACTGGTAATGGGCCATCCATAGAGATGCCCCACAACACCAATGCATTTGGTTAACATAAATGCTTCATTGCCTGAATTTTTATGGAATGTAAACACAGCGGTGCACTTTCGATAACCAACATCATCGGTGCGATATAGTTTCTAGAGAACCAACATTATGTTTAGTGGTATTTCATCTAGTATAACGCACCGATGTTGTTGTTGGCACTATGGGCACCCCCCCATTATATTGATTTATCGCAAATTAAGCAATGTGATGTGTTACTATGAACGCACCAATGCTACCATGTTATTGAAGCACTATCATTTTTTTAGGGGTGCTTTGTGGAGTGTAGAGCACTAGATGTTGGGTTCCTATTAGCGCCATCATTTTTGTTTTTAGTTAGAGTCGGTCTTAGTCGAGTCATGATCTGTGTGTCAAAGCATGTGGAGTCAGGTACCGAAAAACCAATGGCTCGAAGTCAACAAGTGGTTTGTTGTCCCTTGGAGTCGAGAAGGGATGTCAGATTCAAAACATGTGTAAATGGTACGAGTTCGTTCCCAAAGAGTCAGGTCCTGTCAGAAAGGAAGGTTTTATGTGCCAAAGGTCGAGGCAATTTGTTAAATAGAAGATGCGTCGGCAGGTGCAATGACCATCATTAGCTCATAATGAAGTCAGAAAGAATGAAAAATCACAACGCTTAGATCACGTATACTCTCCAGCTCTTATCAGTTGTACTTTACACGCCCTGAAGTGTACTTGTCGCGCGGATGTGCTACGGAAAATATTCATCTTGCTTTGAAACCTCCAGTCACCATGAATTCAGTGTTCCCTAACACGATTCCACCTCTCGCCTAGTCTATTATAAATTTTGGTTGCTCTGCATGCATTCTGTTCACCAGCCAAGCTTATGCATTATTTTTAATTCTTCTCACGAGCCCAGGTTAATCAAGATCGTTGCCTCGGGCCTAGGCCAAATCCACCATGCGTTGAATAAATATGCATTGCACCATGGAAACCTCCCAGACCATAAGGAAGGGCACGCGAAGTGGAAAAATGATGGGCACGAGCCCTAAAACTTGACATTGGTCAATGAAGATCTAGAAGTCAGAGCATCCTTTGAACAGTTTGGTTGCATGGCCTTTTTTAGGAAAATCCAAGGTTTCAATATGAAACTAGCGGAGCAGTTTGCACTTAGTTTTGACGGGTTCTGCGCGGTGATTGTGGGTGTCATTTTCCAGGTAACAGAGGAAACTCTGTCGACCACAACAGAAATCCCTCTGCACGACGAAAGGTGGTTTAAAGACACACCCTTGGACGCGCTGTGCTATGAAGACTTCATCAAGCGAGACTGTTTAGGTGGAAAAGTCAAGACAGGCGTTCCAAGTAGATATTTGTAGGAACCTTTTCGGAAACTCATAGGAGTAATTAGGAAATATTTCACCTATGAGGGGAGGTCTGACAGAATACATTCACATCATATTAGATTGTTGATGCATTTCACAGGAAGGGGATCGTTAAATCTACCCTTCTTCTTACACCAGAGCCTTCGAGAGATGGTAGACATCGCCCGAGCCGAAGAAGATCAGCCGAAGAGGAAACTATCTCATGTCTCACTGATTAAATTGTTGATAGTTGAGGAGTTAAGGCGATTGGGAAGAAACTGGGATTCATTTTTTCTTGCAGTGAGCATCCCCAAGGATCCAAAGGGAGACTTCCATCTACCCGTGAAAAGGGTAACATCACATCATGTGGAGGCTAGAGCAGGAAAGGCTATGGAGGAAGGAAAGACATTGGAAGCCCTATCCCCCCAACAACAAATACCTCGAAGAAGGGGCAGGCCAAGGAAGAAAAAGGAAGTTGGGGAAACCCGAGTCCCGAGCGAGCCGTGTGCAAAGTCGACCATCGACAAGTTTCTCATGCACGCCATTTGGCTGGAACCTGTCAAAGGCATAAGTCGAGAAAGTTGGGGAAGAAGGAGGAGGACATACGTTGAAGGCACATATGTTCATGAGCTGTCTCAGCAGCTGAAGTAAGCGCAACTCACTATTGATGAGATTTACCAAGAAAACTAAGAACTGAGACAACAGTTAGTAGCGAAGACCCTCAAAGCATCATCATCACAAGTCCGCGAGGGAAACATGACGTGGCTCAAGAGACAACTCGGGGAAGCACAAGATACAATCATACAACTGTGTGAAACACAGAGGATATCAGAAGAAAGGAATGTGAAACACTTCAAAGAATGTGAACCGGTCATGGAGAAAATCTACCCGGCTCTTTCTAGCGTGCATAAAAAGTTGAAAGGGAATGAGGTTTTGCAAAGGCAAGTGAGGAACATGAAGCGACGCAACTGGTCTCTCAGGAGAATGCTTCGGGTATCAACTACAGACGATACCAGAAGCATGTTAACTGATCTCATTCTTGTATTGTCAAACGTGGCGCATATTTTGACAGTTTGAATAAGGCGTCACCCTATAACTGGTGTTTTCATTTTGGAAACGACTGCGACAGTCTGCGATCACCCGCCACGTGCGCACTCTAGCAAATGATCACACGACATAAATCAAGGTCATTACAATAGGTGGCGGGAATTTGATAGATCACTTGATCGTCCGGATACCCTGTCAAAGGAAGACATAGAAACATCACTCCCCCCATGACAAGATATTTCTGGTGATCGAACTGCTGTGGCAGAGACGAGCATTTATGATGCGACCAAATATCGTCAAATTTCTATTTCCGAAAAAGTGACATATGAAGAGTCATCTAGCAGAGAACAGATAGTTGCCTAATTTCTAGGGATAGTAGCTAGAGAGTAGGGCATCCCAAGAGGCACGCCCTCGCCTATATATTTTATCTTTTCAATGTAAGCTAGGTTGGTTAGAAAAAATAGTGTAGACAGTGACTATTGAATGTAGCTTTGATCTCGATCGAAATTTAATGCAAAGGTCCTGAAGCTTTGACGAAAATATTCTAATTGTATCAATTTGATGTATTTTTTCCTTTCTTTGCATACGTACTTCCTGTATTCTTTATATATATATCTATTTATGTTTGAATTAGAACATAATTTTGAATCTAGGATTCACCGCACGGTGCTCTAGATTTGCACCATTTAGGCAAACTGGGTTTCCTCTAAGCTAACTCTGAATTCATCTCCAACGATGCTCTGAGTTGCTTCATGTGTTTTTCCCCTCGCCACACACAACGATTTCTAACTGAAGATTGTTGCTTACTTAGCCTTTATCCTCTCAAGTTCAGTCACCAAGTCATTTGTTTCTATCGTTTTCTTGAATCGACTCCATAGCCCAAGGTCTTACTTTCCTTTGCCAATAGAACCAAAAATTATTGTTTAAAGGTGTTAAATCTAGCCGAAAACTTAAAGCCATATCCTGTACAGAGACGAGGTCTCCAGAGAGAGACCTCTCTAGGTTCGAAAGGCTAGTTTCAGGCCACAAAGTTGGTTTGTAGGTTGCCTCTGTCATTTGTTTCTCAGCAGAACGAAGTTTACAGAGCGCTAACAGTGTCAAAGGAAATGCCCCACTATGCCAAATCAGTCAATATTTGTTCCAGTGTGGTTTCGTTAATGGCACCAATGTATTTTTTTTAAATGGTTGCACCGTTGAGTTAAATTTTATGTGTCGTATTTTGAGTGGTGTTCTTGGTTAAATGGAATGCACTAGTTCTTTTGTCTTTGAAAAGCATGAGCATGTTGTACACCATGCGTTGTCTTTTATAACGCACCAGATGTGAGGCATTTAAGCAAAAGCATCAGTTAAGTGTGGTAAAAATTAAATGCACTGATTGAAGTGATTACTTTGAAGTTAGCACAAGACGCATTGCTCTAGGGAGAGTTGAATCGAAACGATGTACCGCGTGGAGTCAGAAATAAAAATTGAAAAAATTCATAAATTTGAAGCTAAATTCAAATTTTAAATGGATGAAAATGCAAATGGGAAGGTAATGAACAAATAACCTGGACTTTTATGTCTTGAAGAGGCAAGGGGCCACTGTTGAGATGAAATGAAAATTCGTGATAATTTCTAAAAATTGGAAATGTGTGGAATCGACCGGTGGAGCTATCCAACTCGCAAAGGAGCACTAGAAATAGGGCATACTTGAAAATAGAGTGAGAAGCGATGATTTATGAAGAGATTGGAAGCAAAAGATGAAGTTTCATAATGAAAATCGGTCTAATTATTTTTTATTTACCTTACCTCAGTGCACAATTGAACAATTTGATGCACCAATGCGTAAGATTCAATGACACTAGTGTGCTTTGGTTGGTTCTTGTTATTTTATTTATACCTTATGACGGTGCATTTGAACATCTACACACCGGAGCGTTACATTTTAGTTGCAAACCAATGCGTATGTATAATAAAGGCGCACTGAAAAAAATCTTTGTAAAATCTTTGGTCTCTAACAACCTCCGCTATGAACAATGATGGTGTGTTTGAATCTTTTTAAGCACCAGTGTGATATTTTTTAGGTGCACACTAACGTGTATGTACCTTAAAGGAACACCAGAAAAAAAAACCTCCGCGAAAACCTATGATTTTCTGCCTCCACTAACAACCTGCGCTATAAAAATATAAGGGATAAATTTTTAGGGGAGGTTCCATAAAAACCTCCACAAGAATGTTCTCTCCTTATAGTGTGTAGATACTCCCATGCATGTGTATCAAGAGCCACACGTAGAGACTTTTGCACATCTTCTTGTTCCATACATTCAAGATGATATCTCCTTCCAATCAGATCAGATTTAGATCTAATTTCCTAATCATATTAAGAATTTCTTGAGCATGCAGATGATAATCCATATCAAATACTCAAATGGGCACATCCCATCTTACCAATAGTAGATTATCTAGCAGATGATCATGTTGATCCTAGAAGGATGAGATCCCAATTTGAGGGAGATCCACATGCACTTACAACCACAAAACTAGTAATGCACATGCATTGCTATATATTTTTGTAATCTAACCCATAGGCCTATACAGAGGTTGAAGGGAATTTGTATAGGGAAATTTCCACGAATGAAGGGATTTTAGATCTTCTTCCTTCCAATAAGAGAAAGTGGATATATACAGGCATGTCATTAGTGCATCTACTTCAACAAATCCATATCTAGGCATCCACATATTCAAAAAATATTCATCGAGTATAAACTTGCATAGTTTCAAGGTCTCCTTGGAGTGAAGTATACAGTTACCTAGAAATTGTCCTTCTTCTTTTTCAGCATTGTTTTTTTGGGGGGGGAGCTTTCCATAAGGTTTTCCATCTTTCCTCTTTTTTTAGTGTTCATTCAGTAAATGCATTGTAAAATGGATACCTAACATGGCTTCTTGCCGATACCCATTCTTCATTTACACCCTAGTGCTCAGTGGGGTTGTTGAAGATATTACACACTCACACAATATTTATTTATCCTAAGTTTAGTAGTCTAATGTTGAGGGTTCCATCCATAGATGAGAATATTCCCCACTAAAATAAGGCTCGCCCACTAAAATAGGGCACCTCCACTAAAATAAGGAGCTACATCCTCTTCAGTGTTGTTACACATCAGTTAGCCTAGTTGGTCTTGACTCAGTTATACTTCAGTTAAGCTAGTGGAGTAGATCAGGTATGACAACCTTAGTTTTGTCACCAAGAGAGCGCATATCAAATGCATGAGGCTAGGAGAGCGCTACACATGTGCATGCATGAGTTTCTCTCCACTCCACTCATGTGATTTAGTTAATTGATGATTGCATGGCCAATTAACTAGGGCTATGTGGCAGTTCACTTCAGTTTCTATCAATGAGTGTCCAGATCTCTCTAGATCACTACTATAAATTATTCACTCTTTGAGTGTGGAACATAGAATCAATACAAATCATTTCTCTCTTTCTCTCTCTCTCTCTTGCAAGCTTTGTGTGAATTTCTACTAGCTAGGTTATTTGTTCAAGTTTCACCAAAACTTCACACATGATACCCTTTTTCTATAGGGCTTGCAATGTTATTGTATATAAAACATGTTAGTGTCAAAAATATAGTTGCACCAAATTAAGTATGCCAAATAACATTATAGATGTAAATAAATCAATCAACATTCTTATGAGAGCACATTCCTAGTCTTGGATAATCATGCGTGGTGTATGCACATATGCCACACAACTTAAAAGACCTATCCATTGGGATGGGTATTGATACATCATATACATGTATCCCTTCCCATAATTGCTTAAATTCATTGATCAATGGTTGGAGGTAGATATCCATCCTCCTCACTTGTCTTCTTCTTGGGACTATAAGAACCAACATAAGAGGTTCATTCTTCATGAACAACCATGGAGGAATATTTGTATTGATCACTACCATTGACGAGGTGTTTTAAAGGAAATACAGATTAACTCCATTGATGGTTATACTTAATAGTAGGTTATGTACTTCATCCTTAAATTTATCACGCCATGTATCCTTTATATGATTCATGGCTATTGAATATGATATAAATCACATAAATCTTGGCTCACTTCTATGTGAAACATGCCACCCCTGCAACACCAAAAATCCTTTGAATCCTTTAAATTATAGGCATGTCCCTCAATATCTTATGAGGAGGACAACCTGCCCTCCCCTTGTTTTTTATTTATTTATGGTACTTATCATGACCATTACCTTACCCATGTTTTTTTATTTTTTGATTTATGGTAACTGTAATATCCATTAGCAAAGTGTGTTTCAAAATGATTTACAAATGAGTAAATCTGTTTTTTTTTTCTAAACAAAACAATTTAGTAAATATTAATTTAAAAATAATGACTATTTTTAGGATCTAGGGTAATTACTATTAAACAAAAAACTCTCTCCGTATTCGATATTTTTTTGTTCCTTCCTTTGCACCATGATCTGAAATAATTGCGAGTTACAACTATATAACATCATATAAATAACACGATCTGCAACCAAGTGAGTATAACACCATAATTACATGCAATATTAATACTAGATATTATTGCATCAA
>SNQJ01S0011469.1:37764-78871 GCA_010110895.2 Picea sitchensis | reverse complement strand
ATTTTTGACACTAACATGTTTTATATACAATAACATTGCAAGCCCTATAGAAAAAGGGTATCATGTGTGAAGTTTTGGTGAAACTTGAACAAATAACCTAGCTAGTAGAAATTCACACAAAGCTTGCAAGAGAGAGAGAGAGAGAAAGAGAGAAATGATTTGTATTGATTCTATGTTCCACACTCAAAGAGTGAATAATTTATAGTAGATATAGGCTACATGAGTAACTGATGTGCCATAGTAGTGATCTAGAGAGATCTGGACACTCATTGATAGAAACTGAAGTGAACTGCCACATAGCCCTAGTTAATTGGCCATGCAATCATCAATTAACTGAATCACATGAGTGGAGTGGAGAGAAACTCATGCATGCACATGTGTAGCGCTCTCCTAGCCTCATGCATTTGATATGTGCTCTCTTGGTGACAAAACTAAGGTTGTCATACCTGATCTACTCCACTAGCCTAACTGAAGTATAACTGAGTCAAGACCAACTAGGCTAACTGATGTGTAACAACACTGAAGAGGATGTAGCTCCTTATTTTAGTGGAGGTGCCCTATTTTAGTGAGAGAGCCTTATTTTAGTGGGGAATATTCTCATCTATGGATGGAACCCTCAACATTAGACTACTAAACTTAGGATAAATAAATATTGTGTGAGTGTGTAATATCTTCAACAACCCCACTGAACACTAGGGTGTAAATGAAGAATGGGTCTCGACAAGAAGCCATGTTAGGTATCCATTTTACAATGCATTTATTGAATGAACACTAAAAAAAGAGGAAAGATGGAAAATCTCATGGAAAGCCCCCCCCCAAAAAAAACAATGCTGAAAAAGAAGAAGGACAATTTCTAGGTAACTGTATACTTCACTCCAAGGAGACCTTGAAACTATGCAAGTTTATGCTCGATGAATATTTTTTTGAATATGTGGATGCCTAGATATGGATTTGTTGAAGTAGATGCACTAATGACATGCCTGTATATATCCACTTTCTCTTATTGGAAGGAAGAAGATCTAAAATCCCTTCATTCATGGAAATTTCCCTATACAAATTCCCTTCAACCTCTGTATAGGCCTAAGGGTTAGATTACAAAAATATGTAGCAATGCATGTGCATTACTAGTTTTGTGGTTGTAAGCGCATGTGAATCTCCCTCAAATTGGGATCTTGTCCTTCTAGGATCAACATGATCATCTGCTAGATAATCTACTATTGGTAGGATGGGATGTGCCCATTTGAGTATTTGATATGGATTATCATCTGCATGCTCAAGAAATTCTTAATATGATTAGGAAATTAGATCTAAATCTGATCTGATTGGAAGGAGATATCATCTTGAATGTATGGAACAAGAGGATGTGCAAAAGTCTCTACATGTGGCTCTTGATACACATGCATGGGAGTATCTACACACTATAAGGAGAGAACATTCTTGTGGAGGTTTTTATGGAACCTCCCCTAAAAATTTATCCCTTATATTTTTATAGCGCAGGTTGTTAGTGGAGACAGAAAATCATAGGTTTTCACGGAGGTTTTTTTTTCCGATGTTCCTTTAAGGTACATACACGTTAGTGTGCACCTAAAACATATCACACTGGTGCTTAAAAAGATTCAAACACACCATCATTGTTCATAGCAGAGGTTGTTAGCGACCAAAGATTTTACAAAGATTTTTTTCAGTGCGCCTTTACTGTACATACACATTGGTTTGCAACTAAAATGTAACGCTCTCGTGTGTAGATGTTAAAATGCACTTTCATAAGGTATAAATAAAATAACAAGAACCAACCAAAGCACACTAGTGTCATTGAATCTTACGCATTGGTGCATAAAATTGTTCAATTGTGCACCGAGGTAAGGTAAATAAAAAATAATTAGACCGATTTTCATTATGAAACCTCATATTGTGCTTCCAATCTCTTCATAAATCATCGCTTCTCACTCTATTTTCAAGTATGCCCTATTTCTAGTGCTCCTTTGTGAGTTGGATAGCTCCACCAGTTGATTCCACAGATTTCCAATTTTTAGAAATTATCACAAATTTTCATTTCATCTCAACAGTGGCCCCTTGCCTCTTCAAGACATAAAAGTCCAAGTTATATGTTCATTACCTTCCCATTTGCATTTTCATCCATTTAAAATTTGAATTTAGCTTCAAATTTATGAATTTTTTCAATTTTTGTTTCTGACTCCACGCGGTACATCGTTTCGATTCAACTCTCCCTGGAGCAATGCGTCTTGTGCTAACTTCAAAGTAATCACTTCAATTGGTGCATTTAATTTTTACCACACTTAATCGATGATTTTGCTTAAATGCCTCACATCTGGTGCGTTATAAAAGACAACGCATGGTGTACAACATGCTCGTGCTTTTCAAAGACAAAAGAACTAGTGCATTCCATTTAACCAAGAACACCACTCAAAATACGACACATAAAATTTAACTCAACGATGCAACCATTTAAAAAAAATACATTGGTGCCATTAACGAAACCACACTGGAACAAATATTGACTAATTTGGCATAGTGGGGCATTTCCTTTGACACTGTTAGCGCTCTGTAAACTTCATTCTGTTGAGAAACGAATGACAGAGGCAACCTACAAACCAACTTTGTGGCCTGAAACTAGCCTTTCGGACCTAGAGAGGGCTCTCTCTGGAGACCTCGTCTCTGTACAGGATATGGCTTTAAGTTTTCGGCCAGATTTAACACCTTTAAACAATAATTTTTGGTTCTATTGGCGAAGGAAAGTAAGACCTTGGGCTATGGAGTCGATTCAAGAAAACAATAGAAACAAATGACTTGGTGACTGAACTTGAGAGGGTAAAGGCTAAGTAAGCAACAATCTTCAGTTAGAAATCGTTGTGTGTGGCGAGGGGAAAAACGCATGAAGCAACTCAAAGCACCGCTGGAGATGAATTTAGAGTTAGCTTAGAGGAAACACAATTTGCCTAAATGGCGCAAATCTAGAGCATCGTGCGGTGAATCCTAGATTCAAAATTATGTTCTGATTCAAACATAAATAGATATAAATATAAAGAATAAAGGAAGTACGTATGCAAAGAAAGGAAACAATACATCAAACTGATACAATTAGAATATTTTCACCAAAGCTTCAAGACCTTTGCATTAAATTTCGATCGAGATCAAAGCTACATTCAATAGTCACTGTCTCCACTATTTTTTCGAACCAACCTAGCTTACATTGAAAAGATAAAATGTATAGGCGAGGGCATGCCTCTTGGGATGCCCTGCTCTCTAGCTACTATCCCTAGAAATTAGGCAACTGTCTGTTCTCTGCTAGATGACTCTTCATATGGCACTTTTCCAGAAATAGAAATTTGACGGTATTCAGTCGCATCATAAATGCTCGTCTCTGCCACAACAGTTCGGTCATCAAAAATATCTTATCGTGGGGGGAGTGATGTTTCTATGCCTTCCTTTGACAAGGTATCCGGACAATCAAGTGATCTGTCAAATTCCCGCCACCTATTGTAACAATCTTGATTTCTATCGTGTGATCATTTGCTAGAGTGCGCACGTGGCGGGTGACCGCAGACTGTTGCAGTCATTTCCAAAATGAAAACACCAGTTATAGGGTGACGCCTTATTCAAACTATCAAAATATGTGCCATGTTTGACAATACAAGAATGAGATCAGTTAATCATGCTTCTGGTATCGTCTGTAGTTTTGATACCCGAAGCATTCTCCTGAGAGACTAGTTGTGCCGCTTCATGTTCCTCACTTGCCTTTGCAAAACCTCATTCCCTTTCAACTTCGTCTGCATGCTAGAAAGAGCCAGGAAGATTTTCTCGATGACCAGTTCACATTCTTTGAAGTGTTTCACATTCCTTTCTTCTGATATCCTCTGTGTTTCGTACAGTTGTATGATTGTATCTTGCACTTCCCTGAGTTGTCTCTTGAGCCACGTCACGTTTCCCTCGCGGACTTGTGATGATGATGCTTCGAGGGTCTTCGCTACTAAATGTTGTCTCGGTTCTTAGTTTTCTTGGTAAATCTCATCAATAGCGAGCTGCACTTACTTCAGCTGTTGAGACAGCTCATGAACATCTGTGCCTTCAGCGTCTGTCCTCCTCTCTCTTCCCCAACTTTCTCGACTTATTCCTTTGATAGGTTCCAGCCAAATGGTGTGCATGAGAAACTCGTCGGTGGTCGACTTTGCACACGGCTCGCTCGGGACTCGGGTTTCCCCAACTTCCTTGTTCTTCCTTGGCCTGCCCCTTCTTCGGGGTATTTGTTGTTGGGGGGACAGGGCTTCCAATGTATTTCCTTCTTCCATATCCTTTCCTGCTCCAGCCTCCACATGATGTGATGTTACCCTTTTCGCGGGTAGAGGGAAGTCTCCCTTTGGATCCTTGGGGATGCCCACTGCAAGCAAAAATGAATCCCAGTTTCTTCCCAATCGCCTTAACTCCTCAACTATCTGCAATTTAATCAGTGAGACATGAGATAGTTTCCTCTTCGGCTGATCTTCTTCGGCTCGGGCGATGCCTACCATCTCTCGAAGGCTCTGGTGTAAGAAGAAGGGTAGATTTAACGATCCCCTTCCTATGAAATGCATCAACAATCTAATATGATGTGAATGTATTCTGTTAGACCTCCCCTCACAAGTGAAATATTTCCTAATTACTCCTAGGAGTTTCCGAAAAGGTTCATACAAATATATACTTGGAACGCCTGTCTTGACTTTTCCACCTAAACAGTCTCGCTTGATGAAGTCTTCATAGCACCGCACGTCCAAGGGTGTGCCTTTAAACCACCTTTCTTCATGCAGAGGGATTTCTGTTGTGGTCGACAGAGTTTCCTCTGTTACCTGGAAAATGACACCCACAATCACCGCGTAGAACTCGTCGAAACTAAGTGCGAACTGCTCCACTAGTTTCATATTGAAACCTTGGATTTTCCTACAAAAGGCCATGCAACCAAACTGTTCAAAAGATGCTCTGACTTTCGGATCTTCGTTGACCAATGTCAAGTTTTGGGGCTCGGGCCCATCATTTTTCCTCTTTGCGTGCCCTTCTTTATGGTCTAGGAGGTTTCCATGGTGCAATGCATATTTATTCAGTGCACGGTGGTGGCCCAGGCCCGAGGCAACGATCTTGATTAACCTGGTCTCACGAGAGGAATTACAAATAATGCATAAGCTTGACTGGTGAACAGAATGCATGCAGAGAAACCAAAATTTATAACAGACTAAGCGAGAGGTGGAATCGTGCTAGGGAACATTGAATTCATGGTGACTGGAGGTTTCAAAGCAAGATGAAGATTTTCCATAGCACATCCACGTGACAAGTACACTTCAGGGCGTGTAAAGTACAACTGATAAGAGCTGCAGAGTATACGTGATCTAAGCGCTGTGATTTTTCATTCTTTCTAACTTCATTATGAGCTGATGATGGTCATTGCACCTGCCGACGCATATTCTATTTAACAAATTGCCTTGACCTTTGGCACGTAAAACCTTCCTTTCTGACAGGACCTGATTCTTTGGGAACGAACTCATACCATTTAGACATGTTTTGAATCTGACATCCCTTCCCGACTCCAAGGGCCAACAGACCACTTGCTGACTTCGAGCCATTGGTTTTTCGGTACCTGACTCCACATGCTTTGACACACAGATCATGACTCGACTAAGACAGACTCTAACTAAAAACAAAAATGATGGCACTAATAGGAACCCAACATCTAGTGCTCTACACTCCACAAAGCACCCCTAAAAAAATGATAGTGCTTCAATAACATGTTAGCATTGGTGCGTTCATAGTAACACATCACATTGCTTAATTTGCGATAAATCAATATAATGGGGTGGTGCCCATAGTGCCAACAACAACATCGGTGCGGTATACTAGATGATATACCACTAAACATAATGTTGGTTCTCTAGAAACTATATCGCACCGATGATGTTGGTTATCGAAAGTGCACCGCTGTGTTTACATTCCATAAAAATTCAGGCAACGAAGCATTTATGTTAACCAAATGCATTGGTGTTGTGGGGCATCTCTATGGATGGCCCATTACCAGTTCTCTCGACAATAGAATGAAAAATTAAAAAAAATGTGGGTGCTCCAATAACATAGTAGCACCAGTTCATTTATATTAAAACATCACACCACTTAAGCTGCAATAAAACAATTTAACCTGTCAGTTCTCCTAGGTCCAAACAACACACTAGTACTATAAAGAGCATGACACTAGGATAAATTTTCACTAATTAATAGTTGATTTTGTATTATGGTAAGCACCGCTAATATCCTATAAAGTGCACCAATTGAGATAAATGCCTCATTGCATTCTACTAATCGAGCACACTTCCTAGTTTAAAAAAAAAAAAATCTTCGTGATGCATCAAATAAATACAATACACCGGTGTTGTGTACTACAAAACATCAAACAAAATACATAATAATTTACCACATATGTCAGTTTTATGGGACACCCCATTACCGATGCATTATATGACAAATGCACCAGTATCAACAAATACAAAGCTAAAATCAATAGCAGCTAGAAGAAAATCAATTTAATTCACAAACTATATATGCAAACCTCCACAATTAAATTTTGTGGAGGTTTTGCTTTGAGGAGGATAAACGAGAGGTCACTCTTCAGTGCCTTGCATAATTTAGTGCATGGACTCAATCCTCTGCCACTTCCCCAATTCGTTTCCTCGTATATCCTCCTTTGTGGGCCGCTCGACTTTCTCCAAGATACCATCCTCATCATTCATGTAGCCATAATATGAACTGGCATCAATTCACTTGTAGATCGTATACCTATACCTCCTCTTTTTCTCCTCAAGGGGGCTTAAGTCAAATATCTCTTTGAAGATGGGGAGAAATTTCGTAGCCAGGAAGTATCTATAACCAATCCCCTTGCCGATGGAAATGGGCACACAAATTTATTCCCTTCCAAGTCCGTCATCTTGGCCCCTACTTTGGCATAATTAGGGCTATTACGCTATACGATCGGATTCCCAGTGCCCCTTTGCCTTGTTTAGAAAGAAAAGATCTGGGTGGATGTCTTAATTGTAACACGGTTTCAACCAGAAGAATTATCTAATATCCATATTGTATATTTAATAAAATTTAAGAAGCACATTTGGAAAAACAATTGATGATCCATAAGCTTTGTCAGCATGCCTTATAGATAAATATTGATCATTTCCTTTCCCTCGTCCTACTCCTTCATGAGATCCTCACTCATGTACTTACTAAGAAACTCATGTTTCTTCTTCTCCACAACCATGTGCTAAATCACTTTCTCATCCAAAAAGGGCACATGGGAAACAAAATCTCACTCTCTCTGTCGTTGGTTTCCCTTGTCTCTCCTATTTCTTCTACCACATCCCCATATTACCCAAATAGGACTAGTTTAATGGAAATGACCTCCCCACTCTTGATTGTCAACTTGGCCTCCTTCTAGATAGACTCAAACCTCTGCCACTCCCTCAACACTCTAGCTCCCATTTCCTCCTCCATGTGTTGCTCTACTTTCTCCAAGATACTGTTCTCATCATCCTTGTCACCATAATAACTGGCATCAATTCACTTATCAATCACATACCTAGAAATCCTCTTCTTCACCTCAGGGGCCTTATTGAATATGTCCTTGATGACGCGGATGAATTTCCCAACCACACTTGTACAATTGATTGCTAGAAGATGGAATGTTACAATCTTTTAGAAACCAATTGTAAAAGTGCGGTTAGGAAATTCCTCTCTGACGTCAAATATATTTTCGATAAACCCCCCAAGGTGAAGAAGATGAGGTATAGGTATGTTATTTAAACACGAATTGATACACTAGTTATTATGGCGACAAGGATGATGATAATTGTATCTCATACAAAGTCGAGTCACCCGTGAAGGAGGAGATGTGGACTAGAGTGCTAAGGAAGTGGCAGAGGATTGAGTCTATCTAGAGGGAAGCTAGGATGACGATCAAGAGTGGGAAGGATGTTGCCATTAATTCGGTCCTATTCGATGAAGTTAAGGATGTGGACGAAGAAATGGGAGAGAGGGACAAGGGAAACCAACAATAGAGAGAGAAAGATTTAGTTTCCCATGTGCCCATTTTGGATGAGAAAGCAATTGAGTGCATGGATGTGGAGAGGAAGAAACATCATCTTCTTAGTATGCACACATGTGAGGATATCATGGAGGAGTAGTCCAAGTCCAAGGCAATGATTAATATTTAGCAATAAGGAATGCTAGCAAAGATTATGGATAATCGATTGTTTTTCCAAATGCAAGTTTCTTAACTTCTATTAAATATACAATATGGACCTTAGGTCATTATTGAGGTTGAAACAACGTTATAATTAAGACATCCACAAGGGTTCTTTCTTGATGAAAAGGGAAAAGGAGCATTGGGAAGATCTAATCATAGATCTTGGAAGTATTAATTATGAAAAATTAGGGTCCAAGATAATGTACTTGGAAGGGAACGAAGTTGATTTTCCCAATGCCACCAGCAAGGGCATCAGTTACAGATACTTTGGGGTTACTGAATTCCTCCCCATCCTAAAAGAGATATTCAATAAGCCCCCTCAAGGAGAAGAAGAGGAGTTGTATGTATGTGATTTATAAGTTGATTGACGTCATTTCATATTATTTCTATATGAATGACAAGGATGGTATCATGGAGAAAGTCTAGTGTAAAGCGGAGGAGGAGATGTGAGGCAGAGCATTGAGGAAGTGGCAGAGGATCGAGTCCATGCACTAAATTATAAGAGGCACTGAAGAATGATATCCTTTACTGGTCCAAGTGGATATCAGTGGCCACCCACCTATTCCAACTGGCTCAAAAAATTCTTCTAGCAATTTACTATTTTTTAGCAGTTTTTCGGTTCCTAAACTTCTGGGGCCATTTTGAGGGCCTAAATGAAATTTTTTCAAGATCGAGAAACCAAAAGTTACCCAGAGGATCTAAATGATCCCCCAAAATGAATCTCCTTGACGATACCTTTCCATCAAGCTATCGTGCATCCCAAACAAAGATCGTATGCCAAAGTTACGCCCCCAGGAGTTTGATACACCAAACTACCCAAAATGGGGTCCACAAAACTATTGGATTTTCATCTTCTAGGGTTAGGGTTTTGGATTTTCCTTATGTTAAAAAGGAATTTAGAGCCTGATTGTAATCATTTTCTTGTGAATGTGAGTAGTCGTCACATCTCTTCGCAACGATAAGCTTCAACCATTCTAGCGACTCTTTCACTCTGTATTTCTTTAGTTTTGTACATTTAGCTCATTAATTGAAATTTTGTATTACTGTATATATGTGTCTCTTATTATATATCTGTTATATTATTGGATCTTTTTCAATATCTCTATATATTTTTGTTTTATATCTCCGCTCTCATTTCGTGCCAAAAATAATTTGGATCATCTGCAAAGCACAAGCTCCACAAAACTTTAATTTGGAAGTTTGCATAAGTGCTTTGTCAATTAAATTGTTTCTTGGTGCATGTTTAAGTAACAATTCCACCATAATGTTTTCAAGAACATTGTGTTTTTTCAAATCATGTTGATATTGTTGTTGTTTGATTTATAAAATGTATTATAAATACGCTATTGATTCCTCTGTTTTTAAGTTAAATTTAAGATGTATCACTCATTAGAATTTAGAGATTTCATATAATGTTTAACTTTAGTTTTATGAAATCATTTACTTTAGATTGTAATTGTGAAAACTTTTAACTATTAATGCCATATAATGTTTAATTCTTCTTAAGGAAAATTGTTTAATTTCCAACAATATACAATATGTTGATTAAACATATTTATAAAGAAAAATTACTTTTATGAAAAGTTGTTTTCTNTTGTAATTGTGAAAACTTTTAACTATTAATGCCATATAATGTTTAATTCTTCTTAAGGAAAATTGTTTAATTTCCAACAATATACAATATGTTGATTAAACATATTTATAAAGAAAAATTACTTTTATGAAAAGTTGTTTTCTAATTTGTTTGATTGAAAACATTATAATAATTGTTCATAATTAAATTTATAATTGTTATATTTAAAAAAAATTATAAAAATAATAATTATTAAATATGAAAACAAAATGATTAATAATAATGAATTTTAAATAAAATTATAAGTATTAAATATGAAAATGAAATCATTAATAATAATGAATTTAATATACACAATTTGTTTTAAATCACTTTACGATTTTTTGTTCCATCACCAACTTAATTATGAATCTCCTCATAAGGAAATGTAAGTATTTGATTTCATTAATTAGTGAAGAAATTAATTAATTTGTTATGGTTAAAAAAATATTAAATTAAATTAATTTTATATTAATATTTAAAAATATAAAGAAAATTAAACAAAATCAATAAATAAAATAAACAAAATCCATGTGTAGAAGTTATAGGGAGCGCTTAGTACCCATATTTATGTAATAATTGTAACATGCAACCAACCACTTTATAAAACAAATGTCGAATTAAGCAATACATTTGTACATTAGTTCCATTGAAAATCCAAAAATACAATTACTCAATTTTATTTTTCTTACGCCCCAAGGGGATGTCTAAATTTAGACCCAATGCAAAGTGTTTTTTACGAGTGGTTGGTGGTCTATGAAAGTTATAGTTTATTAACAACTCATAACCAAGAGACAAACTACATATTGCATGCACAACAACAAATATAGATGCCTTCCTTTTCATAAAGAACTCTTTTTCATTGGAGTGTTACTCAAATGAACAATTTGCACTAAATAATGAGGTCGCGCAACTATTTATGAACCCTACGATGTTCCCATGAGTTCGTGGATGGCCATTGATATAGAGCATGATTTTCCTATTAAAGTTTCCAGAAGCATAATCATTCATACATGTACTATACATGGAAATTTTATGTTTGTATTTGAAAAAAATCAAGTAATCAAATCGACTATAAAGAGGATGAAAAAATGGCATAAGTACCATTGATTCTTTGGGAGTTATGGATACATGTGAAAGGATAAAAAACCCAATATTTGCAACATTTATTTTAGACTTGGAAATCATATAACTATTACCACAAAAATATAATTCAGTTCCAACATCGAGCACATGCATGGAAGACCACCAAGAACTATGAAAATATCAATTGTAACAGGTTTGGTATTTACTTTGCAGATGGATATAAGAAGAGGGAATTCATATCTACCTTCCAACAATTGAACAAAATTTGATGTGTACTTGGACATTTTTTTATCTTATCTCATACAACTTTTCGGATCTCCTAGTAGTGATGTTTTGGGTAGTATTGATATCATACTTTAACTCACTATAAAAACTCTCCGTTGAATCAATATAAGGAGATGAGTTGGACAATTTAGGATGAAACATAGTTGATTTGGCTTCCAACCTTTAAAAAATAGAGCATATGAAAGTATTCCTACATGTCTTTTCTATATCAGCTATTGGATTCTTGACTATAGTGGGAGGTATTAGACCATAAAATTTGGGTAGTCGATCATTAGTATAATGATACAATGTGACGTGTCGAGGGTTATTCTTCAACCCTTTACATTTTGAACAACCACATACCACTAGTGTGTCATAAAAGAGATCCAGTTCATGGTGTAATATCATTGACCCAGGATGCAGGTTACTGGAAGATGGAATGTTACAATTGACAGGCTAAAGAAACTATCCATTTTCATCAAAGATTTTCATATGGTATCTCTCCTAATAAGACCTTGCGACTTTTTTTCACTGGTGGAATATCTTTCTCATCCGAAATCGATCCAGATTTGTGATCCTACAAAATTCAATGAAAAATTATTCAAATGCATGAGCATAAATAACATGAATTCAATCAGATAAATTAATTATAAATAAAATCTAGACTTACTTAAAATGATGTGGGAGAAGTTGAAAAACTTGAAAAGATATGGAATGAGTTGGAATATGAAGTATTGGTGATTTGATACTATAACCTTCATTTCCCTACATTTGAGCCAAAACCATTATCAATACATGCATGAATTTGATATTTTTTTTTTGTAAATAAGAAGTATATGTATATTAAGAGCCTTCAAAAACTGAAGCAGAGTAGCAAAATACAAAGATGATCGAGCTGCATTTACTGGACTGCCCTAGCCATGGGGAAACCATTCCAGCCAGCCCATCCAACCCACTAGTCAAACAAGTCATAGGTTAAACCAGTAAAAGAGTATTCAGACCAATTATCAACTAAGACCGAAATCCTGACTGAACTTGACAAACACTAAAAACTTAGACACCTGGAAAGTAGTCGGACCACATGGCTTGAAGGTCTCCTGGCCAAGGCTCTTCCTCAATATATGTTGCCTCATAGACCCATTTCTTTCCAGCTTCCTCGTTGCATGCAGCTTCCTCGGTGTCGTCCTCTCGCTCTTCCTTCTTTCGGCCTATTTCTGCTAGACTCTGCACATTGTTCTGATCTTCACCTTTAGCGGCCTCGGGGTCCTCCATTGGACTGGTTTCGACAGGATCCGAGAATAGCACCTCATGCATGGATGAGAGAATTTGGAGGAAGCTCGACACCTTTACGTCCGTAGCCTGTAGGCGAAAATGTAGATCCGCCACCTCCTGCCTGAGTTCAAAAACCAGGTCGTGCAGTATAGACAGGCTATCTCTGAATTGTGCCTTATCAAAGGAATCAGGGAAATGAAGTCCTGCCCTCTTAGGCTCATATTGAGGAGAAGGGCCATAGCCCAGGTTGCCCAGAGGGTCATGGGATGGCACAGGGTTAGGGGGAATCGCTGGGGGGTCTTGAGAAAGCTGCATGAGTGAGATTGGCATTCGTGGAATTATGGCCATGGAGTTGAACTACGGAGCTCGCAAAGAGACAAGAGGAGACTCAGACTGATGGCGAGGGGAGGAATCAGTGGAGGTCGAGTCAGGAGGTGTGATCGAGGGCCTTCGAGGCTTCCAGGGAGAGCCCCGCCTCGGTCTACCCCTTGGTCGAGTCATTGGATGCCCCGTGCAACTGGCAGAAGGAACTAAGGCCGCCTGGTGGAGGAGTATGATAGGGACTACCTCGCTCCAGAGGAGAAGAGCAGAGATGATCTTATGCTACAGAGGGATGAGCCCTACAGGCAGCGAACAGAAGTGAGTCACAACCATAATGAACCAATCCATTCAAATTCACCGCAAAGGGGAAAGGACTTCTACGTAAATGCGCCTTCGCTTCACCATAAAGGGCATTTAAACTCCGGGTAGGGTGGTGGGATGTGGCACAAGCCCATCACGTGGCTCCATGCCACAGCGCCCGGTACCTTCTCCCAACTCTTGCCACGATGACCGCTCTGACACCCCATCCGGGGGGGCATCTACCATTCCAGCTTTGCGAATACACTGCTGGAGGATAGGGTGATTATGATCCCGGGCTGAATGACAGTGAAGGTCTGGTCCTCTCCATTTGGCGCCCAGATTAGCCAATTCATCAGCAACTTGATTCGCCTTCCTTCTGATGTGTGTGGGAATGAGAACCTGATTTGGATTCATTAGACCTGCAATGATCTGTAAGCCATGTGACAGTCTCTAGTTGGATCAGATCCTGTCTGGGTTTGCCCCATTTGAGATTCGACGCAGCAGGATGATGATGACTTGAGAGTCCCCCTCTACGATTATCTTTGTATAATTACTTTTGATGGCCAGTTGCAGTCCTTTGATGAGTCCCCAGAGTTCTGCTACATTGTTCGTAGAATGCCCGAGGGATCCTGCCACTATTTCAAGGATGTGCCCGTGATGATTACGAAAGACTACCCCATAACCAGCAACGCCAGGATTGCCTTTAGAGGCTCCGTCGAAATTTAGCTTAACAAAATCCTCTGGAGGAGGGGACCAAAGGGAGGGGCTTCTCGAAGGAATGGTGGAAGAAGTGGGGGGGGACGAGTCTGAAGAGTAGGAAGAGGTTTCTAGTACCGGAGTATGGCGAGCTCTGAGGGAGGGCAAGCTGAGTCTGCATCTGACCAATTCCTGAGGCGGAGAGTTTCCAAGATGTTGCGATAGCATTGACCCCAACACTGTTGCCACGGGAGAGAGGTGTTTATGAAAATTCTCCTATTTCTTTCTTTCCAAGTTTGCCAAAGGATAAATCCAGGTAGAAGTTGCCAGATTCGGTTGAGCAGGGGAGACTGGAAATCCTAATCTCTCCAATTCGTGATGGTAGCTAGGATGCTATCTCTGAGGCGATCCGAGGTGCGCATGATAAGCGCTGCTTGATCCCAAATTTGAGTTGTGTAAGGGCAAGCATTGAGGAGATGATTCATGGTTTCCTCGGCCTCTCCACAGAGTATACATAAGGAGGGTCCCACAAAACCTCTCTTCAGGAGATTGTCCCAGGTTAGAATGCTTGAGTGAGAGACTAGCCATAGGAAAAGAGTGATTTTCGGCTAAGATTCCAAATTTTTCCCCAAACTTCCGAATCTGGGGGGGGGTTTGACTGAGCTTTTATCTTATAGGCTTCCCACGTGCTAAAGAAGCCCTGTGGCCTGTAGCCCCATCGAAGAATATCTTCACCTGCAATTATGGGAATTCTCCGTTTATTCAGCTCCTCTTGCAGAGGTGCCAAATCGACATGCGCCCCGAGGTTAATGCGCTCCCTATCCAAATGCCAGCATCTCCAGGTGTCCTCCATGGGATTGTCCTACCAGTAATCCGCTACTCTTGTCAGGCCTATCCGTGTAGCTTGGGTGCAGATGTCACGGGCCCATTCCTCAGCGCTCAGGGCTGGCCATTGTTGACAGGAATTTTGCCAGAATAGAGCCGTTTCCCCATTCCCTATCTCCCAGAAAGCATGTTGAGTGACCAACTGTCTGTTCTGCTTGGCCACTGTCCAAATTAGAGAGCTCGAGTTGTCTCCATTCCATCTTATTAGGTTTTTCTCTGTCGTATTGGGGGCATATTTCTTCCTCCACATTCTGGCCCAAAGATCTCTGGGGTTTTTTAACCAGCGCCACCAAATTTTGGCACTGAGAACCTTGTTCATTATAGAGGGATCTCTTACTCCCAATCCTCCTTGTTGTTTGGGCCGACAGAGCTTTTCCCAGCTAACTAGTGCTATCTTCTTCTCTTTGTTGAGGCCCTTCCAGAAGTTTCTTTGTAAGATTTTGATGGTGGTGAGGACGAACTTTGGGGCAGCCAGCACATAGAAAGCATAGATCGGGAGAGCTTGTAGGATAGCTTTGAGCAGGATGAGATGACTTGGTAGGTTCAAGGCTCTAAAGGTCCAAGAGGAAAGTCTTTTGGAGAAGGAAGATAAAAGGTGCTCCCAGGAGGAGTTTCGGAGGGCGTTGTCAATCAAGGGTATGCCAAGGTATTTGGACGGAAGGGAGCTTCTGTTGAAACCGAGAATATCTGAGATGTGTCGCTGGATCTGAGGGGGCGTGTTAAAGAAGAAGATTTAGGATTTTTCCTTGTTGCAGTCCAGTCATGAGGCCTCAGAAAAGGTTTGGAGAATCTCCTGGAGAGAGCTAGCTTCTCGTACAGTAAGGTTGCCCATTAAGAGCGTGTCATCCACAAACTGGCTATGCGAGATAGGGGGTGAGATTCCATGCAGGGGTAAACCTGTCAAAAGGTTATGTTCTATTGCAGCATGGATGGATCGACTGAGTCCTTCGGCCAAGATAATGAAGAGGAAGGGGGAAAGGGGATCGCCCTGTCTAATTCCTCTTGACGGGGAGAAGGGTCTCGAGGGTACACCATTGATGAGAAGAGAGAAGAAAGCCGAGGAGGTTAAATTTAAAATCCAAGTTACCCAGGTTTGGTTGAAACCAAAAGCCAAGAGCATTGCTCGCATATATTCCCAGCTTATCTTGTCAAAGGCTTTAGAGAGGTCTAATTTGAGGAGCATACCTGGGGTTTTGGTTCTCTGCAAGGAATGAATTACTTCATGAGTCAGAATGATGCTATCCAAGATTTGCCTGCCCTCAACATATCCCGATTGTTCTGGGGAAATGATTGTTGGTAAGATCGTCTTGAGTCTCCGAGCTATTACCTTTGTAAGGATTTTGTAGATCACATTGCAGAGAGTGATAGGTCGGTACTGCTTGGCTCGATGTGCCTGCCCCTCTTTGGGAACTAAGGTGAGAAAAGTGGCATTGAGAGCTTGGAGGATTTTTCCTATGACTCTTGAATCTTCCAGAATTTCCCAAACCTCTATCCTGATCATCGGCCAACAATAGTGGAAAAAGTCGTTGGTGAAGCCATCAGGGCCCGGAGCTTTTCATTTAGGGGTGTCCTGCAATGATTGATCTACTTCCTCGATGGTGAAGGGTCGGAGAAGAGCAGTGTTTTTCTCCTGAGTTACAAGCGAGGGTACATGCCTTGTAATCTTGTTGATTGCTGCCTGTCTATCTGGGATGGGCTCCGTGAGGAGGTCTTGAAAGTAGTCGATCAAGTTTGTTTCCAAATCAGCATGAGAGTGAAGGGTTTCTCCTTCATCTGAGATGAGATGCGTGATCTTGTTGGAGTGCCTTCTCTGTATGACAGTTCGGTGAAAGAATTTGGTATTGCATTCCCCTTCCTTGAGCCATTGAATACGCGACTTGTGTTTCCACAGTATCTCTTCCTATCTCTTCCTATATTCGATCTGTTGGGCCACTCTGAGTTCCTGTGCTTTTATCTCATCTGTTAGCCCTTGCTCCCTGATCTGGTGTTGTATCTCATCCATTTGCCTGGACAGTTGTTTTTGGGAGTCGAAGATGCTGCCGAAAGTTTGCTTATTCCAGAGTTTAAGCGTTTTCTTAAGATTCTTTAGCTTCTGCTGGAATCAATACATTTTGGATCCCTGAGGTATCTCTTCCTGCCTCCACCAATCTTGGATGTTTGCCTGGAAGTCCGGGTGGTCTAGCCAGAACTGTTCAAATCAGAAGGGTTTCTTTCCAGGAGTGGCTGGGACATCCACCCATAATTGTATGGGCCAGTGATCTGATCCATGGATATTCAATATGGTAGATTCCATTGCCGTGTCGTCCATCATCAGAGGTTCCAATAGGAGGAAGCGATCAAGTTTGCAAGCTATTTGGTGCACCCCTGTTCTCCTGTTTTTCCAAGTGTGAATGTCATTGCTGGTCTCCAAATCAATTAGACAAAGTTCATCTATTAGACTATTGAAGTCGCATGAGTCTTGATCCAGTCGCCTTGATCCCCCTTTTTTTCCCTCTAGGCTACGGATGATGTTAAAATCCCCGCCAAGAATCCATCTGTCATGCTTTGTTAGGCTGGATAAGTATCTCAAGATTCTGAGGAAAGCCTGTTTGTCCCTTGGACTGGCCGGGCCATATACGCTGGTTTAGATGTCCAGGCTTATTGGAGTCGATGAGCCTGTACTCTGCTGTGATGGACCACCTAGTAGTACAAAATTTTTCCATCAGTACAGCGTTGGTATTCCATAGGATAGCCACTCCTCCAGCTGTACCTGTGGCATCAATTGAAACTGCTCTCCCTTGTCTCCAGCAGTAACGAAGCAACCTATCAATGTCTTCTGAGGTACATTTTGTTTCTTATAACAATACAATGTCTGGGGTTTCCGCTATAATCAGTTCTCGTAGAATTTTTTGCTTGCTACGTCCATTAAGGCCTCTAATATTCCAAGATATGATCTTCATGATGATGGGGGGTGGGTAGAGGAGGGAAGCTGTCTGAGATCAGGTGGATCTGCCCTGAGTTTACCATGAAGTTTCCTATTTCCTGTATGAGCTTGTTTGTGGATTTCCTTACTCTTTTCTTTTCATCTTTTTGGCCTTTATTTGAGTTTTTTGTCTGACTTCCCTGGATTCCCAGGGATTTGCTAGCCCGGGCTGAGGATCCTACGGAGGAGTTGAGAAATACCTTGTGCACTTTCCTCAGTTGATCCCTGGGTATGGTGTAAAGTTTCTAATGTCTGTAGGCATGCTCAAGGTGTTCCAGATCCACTCCAGTGAGGTCCTGTTCCTCCAGCTCCATTTCCTCGTCTCCATCTTCTACCTTCTGTAAGCCTGGTGACTCCCGAGCCAAGCCCAGGGGGTTAAGGTCTGTTTCCTTATTCTTTGGGAGTCGTTCAAGGCCATGGCTCTCGGCCTGAGGTTCATTGTGCAGGAGTGGTACATTTAGATTTGTAGGGGTTGTCGGGTTTTCTGATTGATCTTGTAAAATTGCAAACTTATTACTAGTAGATGGATCTTTTCTTACTTGGGCCGTTTTCTTTCTTCCTCCTTGTCGCCTTCTTCCTGCTGGTTGTACGAATCCTTCCTTGTCCTTGCCACTTTTTGGGTTTCCTTCTTTGTTGACCATATTGAGAGGGCACTCTCTGAAGAGGTGACCATGTTCATGGCATTTCCTGCATCAGAAGGGAATGTGTTCATAATCGATGGTTTGGGACCAGTCCTCGTCATGATATTCCAGAGTAATGGATCCCGGGAGCGGCTTAGCTATGTTCATATATACACAGATTCATGCATATGACATGTAGCGCCGCTGCTTAGTGGCTTCGGAGGACTTAACGTAGATGTCGATGGTATTGCCGATGCCTGCTAGGACCTCTTCCAGCCAGAATTCCTGGGGGAGAGAGTATAGTCTGATCCATACCGACGCATGGGCGAAGTCTTCCTTTTCGAGGCTAAACTTTTCTGTCTAAAATCTCAGGAATAGTCCGGCCGAGTTGTAGAAGTATGGCCCTCCATCGAAGATGCAGTTTCGATCCTCTAGGTTGTGGAAGATGATTGTGAAGAATCCCTTCAAGCCCAGTTGTAGATCATAGTGGCATTTTGGTTTCCACCAGTACTGTATCCACTTGACCAGGTCACGCTCAGAGGGCCAAATCCCTAAAAACTTTCCTACCAAGGCGTTATCTCGCATGTATTGTTTCTTCTCCTCGATGCGTGGTGAGCTAATCACGTATTTTGGGGCTTGTGGTGCCTGTGGGATGCATTTCCCCGGCACCCATGGGGATGAAACATTTGCAGGGACCTTTCCTTAGCTAGATCGATGTCCATTTCTCGATCTTTGAAGGTCCCCTCTGCCAGAAGCTACGCGCGCATGTCTGGAGGCGTTTCGAAAGTCGGCCACTTCATTCCTGTTTCAGGGTTTTCATTGGCCGTGATTCGGCTATAGGAGACGTCGGACGGTGCCCCCTCCCTGCGATTCAGGGGCCCCTGCGGGGCTGTCATCTTCCAAGATCAGTTCGCGGCGTCTGTGGTTACCTAAACCCTAGTAGCAGAGCGATAGCAGAAATACAATGTTGATGTTATATTGCATGAATTTGATATTAAAAGTTATCTATTATTTTAATTATTTTCTTATGCACCGTTGTGTCTGTATATATAGAACTGTTGATGTTAAAATTGGTCACAATCCAATCAACAACCTCACAAAGGATAAAAATATTCCCTTGCATTTTTATAGAGGTGGTACTCCTCTGTATGTTCTGAAAGATACACCTTGATGCTCTTAGATTGGGAAGAATGCTAGACATCAAAGCCCAAATCTTTATTTCTTTAATTTGTATATGGAATGGTTCTCGATAACCAAATTTATTCTTGAATGGACCAATAAACTTCTTAACAATACACATATGAAGAAAGGCTTCAGCATAAAAATAGATATATCCTTAGCTTCATTATTACAACCCTATGAAATGCATGCAAACTGAATATGGATCCATGTCTTCTCACAAGAAAAATAATGAAATGGTATTGATCATTTCAAAGAAATTTTGATGAGTATTTCATTTAAAATTGAAAAGAATTTGATAAGCACACTAAAAAAATATCACATTTAGAAATCCCAAGATCTGATAAATCATTAAAGTCATGCCCCGAAGTAGTTATTTGTGGATTTTATTACATGAATCATATCCTTCATTACCAATCATTCAGTAAACCAATTGACTCGTGCTTCATAAACAAAGCTTGTCAAACACAAGGAATAAATATCCATGAATCAATTAGACAATTTTGAATTATATTCATTAGTCACATATATGGATGTAAAATACTCCATGATATTATAGAGAAAATTCTTGGAAGAATACAAGAAAAACACTCAAGAACTCATCCTTATGCTTCGTTCAGAAATACAAGCATAAAGCCTTGAGAAAAATAGTGTAGAAGAAGGAGAAGCAAGAAAAATGGAGATATCTATTTTATGATAGGAGATTTGGCTACATGCTTATGTCTGGACCTTTCTATTACGATCTTCTAATTTTCCTCCAACCTTTTCTTTGATGGTGCTCTATCTAAGATTTAAAATCTACTTCCAATACTTCTTGAAGTAGTTAGGGGTTTGGTCTTTCTAGGAACTTCCACATGCTTTTCTTCTTGGAACAACCACTTTAATTAATTCTTTATTGAATCCTCATTAAATAATTTATGTCATTGAAATTATTTTTGGTGTTGCCTCTTCAGACGAATCTACGTGAAAATATTCTAACTTTACAGTGCGACGATGAATGTTACAAAGAGGTCAAGGATTTTATCGGACAAAACACAATGATGGTACCAAGATTTGAAGGATTTACATTGGACAATGATGGAACTGATATTTAAAAATTGAATTTACGTACCAATGAACAACGAGTTGAGGAGTTTGATCCTAAACGAGGCTCACAAAGTAGTGTACATGGCTCACCCGAGAGTCACGAAGATGAGGGCGGACCTTAAACCCTTATTCTTCTGGAAAGGAATGAAGGCAGGCATAGTCAACTATGCGGCCAGATGTCCAGAATGTCAGCAGGTAAAGGCTGAAAACAGACATCCAACAGGATTACTACAGCCACACGCTATTCCAGAATCAAAATGGGAGGTCATTTCGATGGATTTCATTGTTGGATTGTCACTGACGGCGAAGAGACACGACTCGATTTTTGTGGTAGTCGACACTCTGACGAAAAGTGCTCATTTTATTCCTGTGTGTATGACGTATCAGACACCTGACATAGCTAGAGTTTTCATCAATAAGATTGTGAGGCTGCATGACATGCCTAAGAGGATTATATCTGATCAAGGATCGATGTTTACCGGATGATTTTGGACTAGTTTCCAAGAGGCCTTGGGAATCCAGCTTAACTTTAGTACTGCGTATCACTCGGAGATTGGCGGGAAGATCGAACGAACAAACCAAATCTTGGAAGACATGTTGTGCATGTATGTGATGGACCAACATAAGCATTGGGAATAATTCTTGCCACTAATAGAATTCACATATAACAATAGTTACCAAAGAACCATTAATATGGTGCCCTTTGAGTTCCTTTATTGGCGGCCATGTCACACGCCTTTGAGTTGGGATTGACTTGAGGATAGGGTCCTGGTGGGACCAGAAGCGATCCAAGAAATGGAATATCAAATGAAAACAGTAAGACAAAGGATCAAGGAAGCGCAGGATCGACAGAAGAGTTATGCTGATGTGCATCGTGTCGACCGCAGTTATGAAATTGGTGATTGAGTTTTCTTGCGGTAGAAACTGCATAAGAGTTCTATCTAGTTTGGAAAGGGTGTTAAACTCTCTCCTAGGTTCGTGGTACCTTTCGATATGGTGGAGAGGAAGGGGGTCGTGGCCAATTGACTAGCCTTACCTGATTCTTTGAGTCGTATGCACGATGTTTTTCATGAATCTGTTTTGAGACATTATATTAGTGATCCTACACATGTTATTGACATGAGTTCCTTGCAGGTATCAGACTAGGGGATGCTCACGGCTGAGCCGATCCGCATCCCGGATCATCGCATTCGACGGCTACGATGTCGAAAAATAGATCAGGTCAAGGTCCAGTGGGACAACTATAGTCTACACTCGACGACCTGGGAGGACGCATATGATATGCGCCAACAATTTCCATTTTTGTTTGATAGATAGACTTATGATAGTATGATACACATTATTTTGGCACGATATACTGTGAAAGTTCGTGACGAAGCTTATACCAAGAGGGGGTGTATGTAACATTCTGCTCTTGTGTGCACTGAGCGAACTTATTCTTTGAGGACATTTTCTTGCAAGTGATCCGAATTATTATACTATTGACCATTTGATTATGATGATGAGGCATTATGGATATGATGATATGTTATTTTGTGTATTTACATAGATGGGTGCTATTGAATGGGTTCTCCTGAGTGTGCAGGAGTTGGACCTCAAGGATGCAAAGTCATCGATGAAACCCCTTGGACTCTGGATCGAGTCAGGGAGTGGACTATGGGGGTTTGATTGTTGTTGAAATGACATATGCACATCTGATTAGATGTTATGATGATTGATTTTATTTCTAACATGATTCATTGATGATGCAGGCTGACGATAGCTTGCCGACCAGACTCACATGTGGAGTAGAGGGGTCACGCACGACAACTAGAGACATTGAGGGAGAGGTGCGGACAAAAGCCCTGCCACAGCCTACTATCACCCCTGCCATGGCTCGAACTGTAGTTTAACGATTAAATATTTTGAGAAGACCCATGATGCCATGAGGGTAGATTGCAACAGTCGCTCACGATGATTCTAAGGGGCGCACAATAAGGCAGGGGCCTTATTCCTTAGAGGCCCTTAGTCTCTCACAAGATCACTTGGCAGAGTATTGAATCCATGGGGTTTTGATGTCTACCAATTCATTCAAGAGGCGAGTGGCACCCTTGGAGCACGTAGTGCGTCCTGAAGGGCACGTCGCACAAGAAAAACAAAAAGAGGCAAGTGGCACCCTTGGAGCACGTAGTGCATCTTGAAGGGAACGTCGCGCAAGAAAAATAGAATGAGGCGAGTGGCACCCTTGGAGCACCTGGTGCGTCCTGAAGGGAACGTCGCATTGTTAACTAATAAGTGAATAAACCTAGATGGACTTAGAACAAATGATGTGATAAGAAATAATTAAAAACAATTTCCCTAATAAAAATGTCGCCCAACCTAGGAAAATAAAATCTAGGTCTAAGTGATACTTGTGGTCAAAATAATAATAACAATAATAATAATCTTCATTAAACATGTGACGAGAAGGGGGTAAGAAATTCAATTAATCTATTAAAATCAAATTACTTTGGGGGATTAAATTAAAAAAATAAAAGGGGAAATGATTGTTTTGTTACCTATGCTAATTAAAATTTATTAATTAAAAAGAAAAAGGCGAAAAACGTAATTTTCTACACTTACTAATTTGAGTTTTAGGTAAAAAGGGAAAAAGAGGGAAACTTAAAAGAATTAGGAAACTAAGGGGAAAAGGGGGGAAACCTAAAGAAAAAGGGAAACATAAGGAAAAAGCAGAATGTCTAACTTAGTAAGGAATCTTGCCTTTAAGAAATTTCTAAATTGAACTCAACTAGGAATTTAGTAAGGGTGTAAGTCATTAAAATATGTAAGGGAATATGGGGACACCTAGGAGCAAGTCTAGGAATGATTTTAGGTGGGTGAGGGAAATAAGAGTAATTAAATAATTAATGAAATTAATTTCTGGTACAACTAAGGGGATGGGTGACATGTGTATGGGGAAGGATTTTTCTGAATTAATTTATCAAAAATTAATTTAAATGGAAATTTGGGAAAGAAATCACTTAGAGACTATATATAAAGGATGGAGGAGGAGGAGTATGGATCTCTTCTTTGATGCGTAATGTTACACTACATAATTTTTGACTTCACTGACTTATCTTGTGGGAGTTGGGATACCCAGCTCGGGTACGAGTGGTAGCTTGATTTTTCGAGGTGAGCTGGTTGCTAGTTTTTCTTTGGTTTAGAGTGCGTGGCCCCTTTGTAGCTCTAGGGGCTAAGGAGGAAGAAGATTACCCCTAGTGTTGGCTAGGAGGTACCGGTGAAGTCACATCGGTGGGCAAGCGGGAGATGGATGGAGCACACGGGACAAGGACTCGGCGCTGTCACCTTGGGCTACAGTACACACGCATTTATTTTTCATGGTAGATTACTATTGATCTTGAGCTTTCATTTCTGTATTGTTATTTTGTAAATAAAAGTGTTTACTTAGCATTTATAATCGAGAAATTAAAATCATCATAGCTTTATGCTCGTTGCATCGATTTGATCTCCTTGACCACCGATCCTTAATTGCTATGACTGTTCTGTTGTCTTATTGATTATTTGAAGAGTTTGTGCTTTATATTTCGTCCTCATCCCTAGATCATCAATCCACGCATGAGAAGTCGGCCAGGAGTCGGATCGACGGTCATTAGTTCGGTATTAATAGACCTATAGAAACTAATTCCCTTCTTTTTTGTGCATGGATTATGAGCAAAGGATGTTTTTTCCCAGCTGTCTACCCATGTTGGTTGTTCCTGGTCGAGTTATTGTCTTGCGCCTTGTTGTAATTTCCCTCTGCGATTTATTGCTTTTGAGGACGAATTTTACTCTGCCTCGGGCCACACTAGACTGTGTTTTATTCTTTTATTGCTATGTGTTTGACAACGGTTGGTAGTTACTTTTAATGTGCAATGGTGGCATTGTTACTGTGTAATGGTCGAATGTTATTACTCTTATTACTACGTTTTTCTCCTGCAGTTGGAATGATGATATTTCATTTTTGTCCTGCGTTTTACCCGCGTCTTGAATGTCGAATTACTTTTATCTCTTACTCTGAAATTTTATTCCTTACAGACTGGCAAAATTTCACTCTGCAATTTAATACCCTAACTGTAATTTTCCTCTGCAATTTCATTATGGTTTAAAGACGAATTTACCTTGCGTTCTGACCCATCTGGCCAATGATTTTCCCTACGCATTTTACTATGTTTTAAAGGCGAATATTACCTTGCGTTCTGACCCATCTGGCCTGCAATTCCCAATGCATTTTAATATGTTTTAAAGGCAAATTTTGCCTTGTGTTTTTCCTTTGCAATATATATTACATTGATGGCGAATAACTTAGTGCCATTCTTATGTTTAAACTCAACATTTTATGATACCTTGACATAAATTGATACTGTAATTGATAAGGCAATTGATACTTTGATACTGCGAATTGGAATTGCGATTTAACACTCTCTAATAAGGGAACTTGTCACTTTAAAACACAACGAATTGATTAATAAAGCCCAGACAGCGAGTGTAATGATTCTTGACATCGATTTTAATTATTGTTGGTTTCTGTAGTGTGATTACTGTTGAAAGCTAACTTACATGTTTCACAACGATTTCATTTATATCAATGACTTCGAACTTAAATAGGTGTACTGATGGCATTTTTATAGTACCACTGTGAATTTACCATGATATATATACTTAACACTTACCGCTATGACCCTTATGCTTTCTGCGTTGACTCTTGGTGGCTGCATATACTTGGATGCTAGATAATCGTATTAATTTATATCTGTGTAGTTTTATAATCCATTGACCATCCACAGTAAAGATATAACTCGCTGTTGTATATTATATGGATGCTGTAATTCGTAGTTAATTTATTGATGTGTAGTTTTTCTTTTGGTGTCAGATTGCATAATTATATACATTCAAATATGATATGTTGTTGCTTTGATAAATGGATGTTATGAATAACATATAACATTCATAATGTCCTTATGAATGTTATATGTTAAATTCATATACAGATGCAATGTTATGCTTTAACGTAATATTCTATAGATATTACTATGAGTATTAGTAACATATCAGATGATTATATAATAGTGATGGAGTTAGTAACATTGACGTAATTTATATTTGAATTAATGTAACATATTCGTCGTATTATGTTATATTTTATTATGTTAAATTTATATAGTATATATTTAACATATTAGAATTTAATACTACATAATTTAATAATATAGAATATGTAACATAATAACATAATAGTTAATTTATATTAATGTTCATTTTCTTTAACATTGCATCTAATTCTATATATCACTGTTATAGTGATAAATTCTATATGAGTTATATATAGTATAACAATGAGTTACGATGTATGTTATATTATGCTGTGATATTAGTTAAAGCATATAGTTACTAGTTAAACAATCTGTAATTAATCTATTACTATAAAGTTTAATTTGAATATATGTAATTTATTTCGTGTCAAATTGCAACGAATCTATACACAACATGTTTACCATTGGTAAGGCAACGTTTTTGTGATTATGTTTATTATAATTATATTACAACATGTTTACTATTTGTTTATCTGACAACGTGTGCATATGACAATGCTTTTAATCATGGTTGAATATTTACACAGTGATACATCTATTGGTGGTTGACAGCGATGTTGATCATAATCCCTTACTATTTCTCTTTTATCGTTAATCATTTTAAAATATAGAGACACCATGACCACGATGTACGTATATTCTAGTTCCTTGCTAATTTCCCTTCATTTTTGTCAATCTTTTAAAGACAACTATATGTAATAATTACAGTAACATTATGACATAGACAACCAATTTACATCATCGCTTGAATGATAGCGATTATTACACTTGACGATTTTCCTTTTGTCTGTGGGTTTACCACTGCGCCTTTTAATGGCAGTGACTCCCCTTTGGTTGCTTAGCTGGTCATAACCATGCATTAATTAAACTGTCAGATCTAAATGTTAATTTTAAAGTTGGACAGAGATTTAATGTTTCAGTTTTAAATAGCGAAATCTTTAAAATGCGAATTCTTCAGATAGCGATATAGTTGTAGTTTTAATTGGCGAGATAACTAGTTTTTGTTGTTGAGCAAGGTAGTTACCCCTTGTTTAGTTTAGCAATCGCTTTTTCTTTTGGATAATTGGTTAAAGATGTTTAACGTGTTTCTCACCCTTTATATTTTTTGCCTTACGATAATCTTAATGGTTGGATTAAGTACTGGGAGTATCGCCCTAGAACTAGCTCAATTGTTCTCCCAACACGAAACTAGATAAGGACCCATTGTGATATTAGAATGTATTTGTGTAATGTTGTTGCAAGGCGGGAGTTTATGTTGGGATGGAGGGTTGGAATTATTTCGGTGGCGCATGGGTCCCTAGTGCGCCCCTCACACTATGGCAACATGATCTCTTGAGATTGGATCGTTGCGCGCATTGATCAAGACGCGCACATGATATCCCGAATCAAGATCGCGTGCCACTCGATGTGGGCGATGGTAGTTTTTTTAAAGGTGGTGCTTGTTTGTAACTTTTGTGTTTGTCCCTCGCTCACCGGGAAAGTTCTAATTACTAGTTGTCGTTGCCTTCTTGCCTAAATTTTTTTTTTTTTTTTTGCACCTTTCGCTTCGCTTGCAGTCGTAACGATTTGGGTTCGTTACAGTCTCTGCAACGCTTATGCCTGAACTCAATTGCATCACCACCCCAATACTTTGGATTTCTCTGGATTGAATATATGTTTGCTATCACACTGACATCATTGGGAATCACCATTTCTTCTCCCAATTTCAAGTCCTTAAATGATTGTCTTATGACGTTTGCAATTGGGGGATATAATCTCAACGTCTTGTTCAACACCATTCCAACCTGCACAAGAGGCCCAAAATTGTTAGTTAAGAACCAAAAATTACAACTGTAATTGCATTGTAAGTTGTGAGGTGATTCATCAACTCTTCTCATCTGTATGTTTGTGTAGGGAATATTAAATATTAGCTACACAACCTGAAGTGTACATCGCAAGGTTATACACACTAGAGTTTCCCATCTTCAAGTTGGGCTACCTAGAAGGGATACTAACATAGGTCCATCTTCATCTTCAAGGATTCAATTGGAAGGAATCGAGCAATTTCAGGTTCAACAACTTGGAGATTCTATCTCCAACCTACACAACCTAGAATTACAGAATGGATATTAAAACAAATCCATGTACATTGATTCAATTTAAAGGAGAAGTGCCCATTTACAGGTTGCACAATTAAGTTTAAATATATATGTACTTTTATTTAGATGGGTTTGTGTTTATATATGGAGTATTTATATAATGGAAACAATTTTAAGGAATATTTTTAAAGTATGTGAAAGAGGTATTGTAAAATATTTTTAGTGAAAGATTTTTTTATTTTTCATTAAAAATGAGCACAACTAATAGAAAAAAGTGAAATTAGTTGCTACTTATACCTGCCTCTTAGAGATGTTTCAACATCGTAGTTGTATGTATTTTACAATTGTAATTTAAAAAAAAGTAGAGTATGATATGGAGCTTGAGAAATCCAAAACAAAAAAATAGAAATTATATCAATGTGCACAAATATCCTAAAATGAGAAATAGTAATTATTGTACCTATCATACACTTGTGAACTAATTTTAAGCACCTTTTTATGTATATTTTGACACAAAGTATAAGAATGATGGACTAATAATTATTAATTTTAAACACAAACCACCTTGCTTTGAGTAATTTGAAAACAACTTTGTATGTATATTTTGACACAAAGTATAAGTATTATGGACTAATAATTATTAATTTTAAACACAAACTACCTTGCTTTGAGTAAATTGAAAGATGTTGCGGCGCATTAATGCTAATAATATCGTGTTTTTATGCCAAGTTTTTCTCCAAAAATGTTGACCTCAGTTCGATTTTCATGTTAAATAATTAAAGGTAAGCTGTAAATTACAAGATTTGACAGGATTTCTCACTATATCCAAGAAGGATTTGTAGATGTCGATATACACCACTTTAATATCTGAAACCGAGCTCTAAGGCTAGCGATGATTGCTTTCAGTTTCTTGTTGTAGTCCAACGCCTCTTGGTTCAATTCAATGATAGAACCATCAACTTCGGACTTCCCATGAAGCTTTTTCTACTCAGGAAAGCATCCCAGAGGTGTCATACCGTAGATACCAAATTTGCGGGCACCTACGTTGTATAGATCCTAAATGATAAGATTAAAGTTTGCAAGTAAGATGGAAACAGTTAGTTAAATTTTCATTTAGATTAAGCATTTATATCACGTCAAAAAAACAACCACAATTTCAAACTTAACAAAATTCATAGCCTTAGAGTCATATGCATCTTTCAACTTTAAAATAAATATACATATTTAAGCTTTACACTAGTAAATATGAGTGAACCAAAATATAAATGATGATATTTTCACTACATTGACATGGATTTATTTAAACCGCTAGACCCTAGATGTTTTGAATCAAAGTTGAATATGCGTTTTACTACAATAGCATATATTTTTTCATAGTAAAAAGGGTTACATAGACACACATAGTCTCTCTTCCAAACCCATAGATTTTTTAAGATCCGTCAAAAATTTTGTGGAGAAATGTGAAATAGGAAGAATATAAACTCATTCTTTATACAAAATAAATGCAAATAAATTTAATTGTGAAGTTCAAAATATATTGTTATCTTGTTTTGGGTTTAGGTTTATTACAAGAATTTTGAAAGAAAGTTGGAAGAGTTGATAAACTATTTTTATTTGAAAAATTATTATAGTCTATGTTAACATTTTATTTGAAAAATTAGTGTAGTCTATGTTAACATTTTAGTCATAAGCATTATGACAATTGAGGGAAGAAGGAATGTGAAAAGTAGATTACACTTTCTTATAATTAACTTACATAAATGATGTTATCTTATTGGCAACAATTTGATGTTTTAAATTTATTGAAACATACAAGCTAGGCCAAAAATTCTAAAATTGATGTTTTTTAAGCTAAAATAAAGACAATTCATTAAATGAGCTAAAACAAGTACTCCTATCAAATCAATGAAGTATTAAAGCATGAGGGAATGGAGTACAAATGGATTAAAATAATAATATATTTTAGATCAAGAATGTATTAAAATAATGATATCTCTTATATGAAGAATGATCACATTAAATGATAAATTAAAGTGGTGGATAGAATTTCAAAATCTATAAAATAAAAAATATTTTTTATTTAAAAAAAAATAAAATTAATAAAATAAATTTTGAAAACTTTAAAAATCTTTATGCAATCACATGCAACTAAACCAACTGAAAGTAAAAAAAAACTGACTTATAAGCAATTACAATATACTTTGCCTATAATAATGTTAAGAATATCTAGATTTTTATGAATTGAGATAGCTTCCTCACGAGCTTTATCTTGCCGGTCAGGGTGGAGAACCAAGAGGAATATTGCCCATGATAGCAAAACGCTTGTAGTCTCCCTTCCTGAAGAAAATGGTTTTGCACTAGTCCATTAATTGTTGTGTTGTGTACTTCACTCTCTTGTTGTCATGAGCAGATTCTGTCTACTTCCCAACATAAGACCGAGAAGATCATTCCCATATGACCCAGTTGCTTGGCGTTCCTCAATCATGTGTTTTAAGTTGCTCTCCAAGTCTCCTCATTCGTTTCGTATCTCCACATTTTTTGGGGTAGGAATGTATCTGTGGAAATTCAATTTACCGTTAGAGTACAATAACACCATAAAAAGCATTCATAATAGTTAAACAACATGGGTAAAACAATATTTATATTAGTTAAATGCATTTGGAAACATGAACTAAAATTAACAAGGCTAGCAGATTTATAACCTGTGAGTTGTTTGGATTTGTTAATAGCTATTCCATTTGAGAATTAGGAGGAACAATAGTATGAGGAAGGGAAAATAATTGCATTTGGGGAATGATATTATGAGCCATCCAGGGAATGGTTGAAGTTAACTTTTTTTTTTTTAAGAAAAACACTGATATTACTATAATGTTCGAACATGTGTGTTATATACTTTGAAATCCTCTAGTGGAGAAGGTAAGATCACAAATAGGCAATGAATGCTAAGTTGTAGTAATTGGCCAATTACTTGTTAGTTGTTTCCACCATTTAAAATTGGAAAACCATAAAAGATTTATGGTTTTGTTATGCCTATGTATTCAGTGTTGGGGTGGGAGGAAGATATAGTGCAAATTTTAGCTAGCTATCATGTTGTTGAAATTTCTCCAAAATGCTTACACTATTGTTCAACACTCTTGTTGAGAGCATACATACTCTATAATGTATTTTAACAATGTAATCATTGAATAATACAGAACCCATGTTTTAGAGTGTTGGGTTTTTCTCCCATGAGGGTTTTTCCCTTGAAATCATTGTTTCATGGTTCTATATTTTGATGTTGTTTATTACTACAATTGTGTTGATTTAATTTCTTCATATTCTTCTCTTATTGATTAGTATTTATTCTGCATCTCCACTTCTTTTCTGCATATCTGCTTCTTTTCATTTGGTATTAGAGCTTAATCACCTTGGATCCAAGGTGTTAGGGACAATGTATTTTGATCTAATCTTGGTTGATTTGAGTGGGAGATTGTGAAAAATGAAATATTGTTGTAGGGAAATGGAAATCACATCTAGATTATGAATGAAGAAGTTTAATGGCACTAACTTTGAGCTATGGAAACTCAAGATCTTCTCATAGATTAAGATCTATAGGAAGTAGTATATGGAACCAAACCAACTGGTATGAAGGATGGAGAGTGATTGGCATTGGAGAAAAAGGCGAGAAGCCTTATACGGCTATGTTTGGGCAATTCAGTGTTATTAAACATTGTTGAAGAAAAAATCAACAACTCTATGGAAAAAGTTGGGGAATTTATATCAAGATAAATCAAAGTATATTGTCCCATACGTTTTCTCAAGATTTACATGCTCATTCTTTGCCTCTCTTTCATTAAATAACACACACAAAAACTAAAAGAAAAATATATATATATTTTCTGCAATCAATCACCTATAGAACTATCTCCCTTTATTGTATTCTTGCCTCTGAATCTATGCCCCTCTCTTGTTTTAACGCTTACAATCACAAGGCTTCCAGACTTGTGACTTTACAACATTAATCTTAATAAAAATATAAACAATCGAACGAAAAAACAACTACAATTTCCCTGACTCGACCTTCTTGTCAGTTGCTCAGTTTTCTTTGGGCGTTAGCTTTCCCCCGTTTTGGGCATATGTTAGTTTTAATGTGATTTATTGTTTGGGACATAAGTTTCGATTTCCATGAACCATATTAGTTATCGAATGTGAATGAGCTCCAACTATGGTTTAAAGTCAACGAGTATGCTATCTAGACATTGGCGTTTTAGGATCCATGAACACGGTCGTGTTTTTGTTGTTGGGACTACCTTGGGGACACTTCTCACCTTAGATGACAGTAGGGCGTCGATCGTTCGCCAAGCTAGTACTCAAAATCCTAGGATGGGAGATGATAGTAGTCAAGTTTGTTATTGAAAAATCGGTAATCATGTATGTGAAGCTAGGTATTCATAGATTTATATAACAATATTTGTGTTCGTGAATCATGTCAATTATGTGTATTGTGTAAACTTACCACACAGTTTCTTTCAGATAAGTTTGTCAGGTTGTCCTGTGTCTAATATGGACCTTTCTCTTCAAATTATAGGTATATGTGTGAACCTACCACGCGGATTTTCTCAGATAATTTAGTCAAGTTGTGTTGTTCGTTGACATGAACCCTCTTCGTCTGTTTTTAAAAAAAAATCCAACTTGTATCGAAGATATTAAAAAATTATAGCTTTATGTCAAAGATATAACACGTCGACCTAAATTCTATAATTCTTTTCAAACATACATCACATATTCTTAGCCTCTCTACTCTCATGAAAATTAAATATACTACAAACATGGCCACACAAACACTTCTAATTTTTCGGGTCATCCCATCTCTACTATCGCACTCCATCGATGTTTTAAAAAAAAACACGACGACTATGTATCAAGAAATAACGTGGCGGCTTGGTTTCTATAATTCTTTTCTAACAGACTTAACATATTCTTATCCGTCTCAATGAAAGTAAATATACAATAAACGTGGCCACACCAACGCTTCTAATTAAATATTAACCAAATAAGCATATATAATATGATTTTTTCACCTCTCAATGGTGACATTCAATGTTACACATACAATATGGAAATTGCATCAAGATACAAAAATATTTCTAACATAATTGGTTTAACATCTATCAACTAATGTCTAATGTCTTTGTCCAAGCTGGGAGAACCAATGAATAATCAATTAAAATAATTATATTAATTAGATGAGATAATACTTATTGTGTTTGTAGCCAACCAATGAATAATCAATTAAAATAATTATATTAATTCGATGAGATAATACTTATTGTGTTTGTAGCTCTATATGGGTAAACCATAGTTATCATGATATTCATTCATCAACATCAAATAAACAAACATTTCAATGCATAGAACATGTGCCATGAAATGCGTGTATTCAAAATAAAATAAATTGTACATTTTGACAAAATGACACATTGTGTCCAATATGAAAAATGACACCTCCTGCCCAAACACATAATAATGGCATATGGTTCCCTATATAAATGACACTCATTGGTTACTCATTGACCACTACATCATCACCACTATAAGGTGCATCCCAAAAATCATTCTTTCTCCTTTTCTTCAAAGCAGGAGCTCAAGTATTTTTGTGTCTAGGTGTGGTTCATATTTCAAGAGACTTGACAAAGAAACAACATTGTTATAAGTTTTTTTCCACAATAAATCAACACACTTACAAAATGATACTTTGTAATTCAAGCTAAGAAAAATGATTTCAGATGATACTATCAGTCACGAGGGTGTTTCCCTCCTCTACGACCCTAATATCTCTGCTCTTCCTCCATGCAACAGTTACAAGAATCAAAACAATGAAATTTAACAACAAAATCCTAAAATCAATTCCATTCATGATACATAAAAAAATCATCAATGAATGATCTCACTGTGAATAACTCAGGCAACGATGGAGATTCAGTAGTAGGTGGAGTGCTTCATTGTACAAGCTTCCTCGATGCAACATCTATTGTCGCATCGACTACAATATCCACATAAGATGATGGATTGGGGGATGCACGAGTGAAAAGTGGTGCAATCACAGTGGATGGAAAAGTGTGGGATGCAACAAGGCTAACCAATGGGTGGTGTATAGGTGCAGCCACTATGGATGGATGGGATGAAAAAGGTGGTGGGGGTGGGTAGCGATAAACCCCCACAAGTTGTATAAGGGATGGAATTACCCTCGAGGGGTGAAATGGTATCCTAAGAGCTGTGGAAGTGTGGCCAAGGACTGGACTTTCCATGTAGCTTGGGACAAATGAAGGGAGAAATGTGGGTAGTGGTGAATGGTATAATGGTAGTACTGGTGACCTGGAAAACAATGAACCAACTTGTATACATAATCATAATATTTTTATCAGTAAAAAAACATGAAAATCAACCAAAATAAGATCAAAAAAATTTCACGTTTAAACAAGACTTAACTTGACACATGATATCTGGGAATGGGGCGATCTATCCATCCTATGGGGACATGGTTCATCACTCTATGAAAATGAAATCTGTAGAAACAAATTAACATTATATTTGATTTCTCATAAAAAACCTATAGAAACATAACAACTATCATACACATGTAGAAAAATAGTAGCTAATTAGTGAGATTTCCAAAGAATAAGTAGAGAAAAATAGTGAATTTATCAAAGGTCACGTTGAACACACTAGCACACAATATTTTATAAAAAGCGTTGATTTTTGTGGTAGTCCCAAACAATATACTTGTGGAATATTTGGTGGGAAACATTGAATCTTCCCTCATATCCAAAAAAAAATAAAAAATTCTGAAGTTATTAGGAAGGAATGCATGGTAGTGTTAATATCCTATAAACCACCCAAAAAAAAAATTGTGTAAGGATGAGATAAAATATTTATGGGATTTTAGAAATAATAAATACATTAAGATACTCAAAGATAACAAGCGGGATGATACTATCATAATGGATGAAGTAGAATACCATAATAATTGATGGAGCACCTCACATGCATAATCTATAGAGTAATCAAAAAAGACCCTAGGAACAAACTAACATCTGTAGTTTCCATAGTGATAAAGAGTCCATGCCTTGATGACTCAATTAAGAATAAAGTCACTCCAAATGATTCTATCATTTATTATATATATGGTGCACCCAATACTAATAAAGATGGTGTCCCCTTAATACTTATTGTAAACATGATAGGATATCTAGCTTACTCTATCAAAAAATTTCTTGCTAAGTTAATCATCCTCCCCTATGGAAATGCAAATATCTTTTAAAGCACTCATCATCCTTTGTAAAATGTATCAAAATCCAAAATGTAGAAGATGATGAAATTCTAGTAAGCTTTGACATTGTGTCTCTCTACACTAAGGTCACAATGGGTCATGCCATTAATGTCATAGACGGCATCAAAAACATCAAAACTGTTAAATTGGTGAAGATATGCCTTAAGTCAACATATTTCACTTACAAAGGAAATATATGTGAGAAAATTCATGGCATAGCAATAGGCTCCCCACTATCACTAGTAGCTGCAAACATCTACATGGAGCAATTTGAAGTAAGAGATTTCAACTCCTTTCCACTCACCCTAGGAGTATGGAAATGATACATGGATGATATATTCACCACATGGGGACATGCTAGAGAGGATATTGAAGGTTTCTTTGAGCACATCACTAGTTTCTTATAACACTTCAAATTCACCATTGAGATAGAAAGGGACAACCAAATTTAATTTTTGGATGTAATTCTCATAAAGAACATCAATGGAAGACTCAGGTATCAATTCTACATGAGGAAGTTATGTACACAAAGATACCTTCAAGTAGACTATCATCACCACCCAACTAAAAAAGTAAGCATAATTCATACCCTTGCCGCAAGGTCCACAATAATGTCAGATGAAAAATGATTAAATTATGAACTAGATGACCTTAGTATGGTATTTTGAATGAATGGCAGATTGGAAAAGGAAACCATAAAGCAATGAACATAGGACACTTATATAGGAAGGTGGAATATCCCAAAGTTCACATTTTCATATATCAAAGGCACTTCAAATCAAATTGGAAAAATACTAAGAAGTAGGAACATCAAGATAACCTTCACTCCCATGAACACCATTAGAATCTTTCTAGACTCAACGAAGGACCAAGTAGAACTTAGGGAATTGAAAGGTGTCTATAAAATCCCACGTTCCTATGAAAGTGTCTATATTCGCGAAATTGAACAATCACTACAGGTGCAGTTAAAAGAACATACAATAGATAATTATAGAGATGGAACCTCCATATCAACTCTCACAGGGAAATCTCACATCATTAAGTGAAGGCAACAATTATACCCAACAATATAACTATTGAAACAAAATGGAAGTGCATACTTGGTTAAGCAAGATCAAGTTAGTTTTCATTCTACAACACATGCACATTCAAACTAAAAGCATCTAGAACATGGAATAAAAACAAATGCTTTTTTTTAGGAAGGATCATTTTAATAATATTTTAATTCACGAATCACTCGTTCCACCATACATGCGTGTGAAATACACTAAACAAGAAAATTGCTTCCATTGATGCATCAATGGTAGAAACTGACGCTGATGCATCTGTTGACATTGAGGGTCTGCTATCCAAGCATAATGATTGAAAACATCATATTATTAGATATATAAAAAAATACATAATAAACTACATATACATATACATATATAATCAATTAAGAATATATAGATAATCAATATACTAAATTCCTCCATGAAAATTTCATGTCTAGTGGCCTCCATTTACCCATAACAAGTATTCCTATAGCTTGAGAATTTATGAGGGTCACATGAAGTAGCATTGGAACACATAGTCTATCCATGTGACCTCTCCTAGATGGACTCTGCTATAGTTTATAAAGGCCGAACCCTCCCCCAATGTATGAAGGTTGTTCATGGTGCAATAATGTTATACATGTGTTATGTTACACTAGGTTACAGGTTAAGGTGGATATGGATATTGGATTTGGTTGATGCTTTATTCTATGGGATGATGTTGGTTAAGGGTGTTAGGACTCCACCTAGGAGGATGAGGACCTAACAATGGGTCATGCCTAGCTCTTTCTCAATCCTACGCAGACCCATGAACCACCACTAGATTTCACTAGTGTCAAAGTAATTGACATGACGATGTAAAACAAACTCTACCCATAATTTTATAAATAAATACAGAGGCACCTCCCTATTATTGTAGAGAGGTTTTTCAAATACCATAAACCACATATCCATTCAATTATTCTAGATTGGTTGGTAGGTGCACCAATCCATACAAAATGCATCTCTTTGTGACTAGTGGCTTTAATTTGGTTCTTAGGTCAATAAACAATGTCATTGTGTCTTTTTTTGAAGTGTTGAGGTATCTAAATTGATTTTTATCTAGACACTTCCTATAATATTCATACATCCTATCCTGATAATGGGAAATGTGTGTTAATTGACCTTGAGCATTTGCAATAGAAGATACAATGGTTTCTAGGGATGTGGCTAGTGACAATTGTGAGGGATATCAGGTATTTCATAAGTCTTATATAATATAATGTACCTAGGGAGGATAACATGGGGCACATAGGGAGATACCCAAGGGGACAATGAATATAATGTGACCATAATAATGGAATAGGCCACTATGTAATTGAAAGGAAATAATATAATAATAAGGGGTAGTTGGCATAAGACCCCGAAGAATACTCATGAGAAAGTATAAATACACATGAGTATCATTGTATTGGATATGTGTTGATTGGATTTTCTTATAGAAATCATGACTTATGGAGTGATTCCTTCCATAAGTATTTGATGGTGTTACCCTACCTTAAGGGTTCTTCTCTCTATATTCTTGGAATTGTTTATGGTGAATGATTGGTATATTAGATGTTCTAGGGTTTATTTATGAATTTTTATGGTGGATTATCTATTATATATTTGAATTTTTACTACAAGTGGTATCAGAGCTCTTTCTTGGGCATGAAATGAGAAAAGTTTTGGGCACAATGTGGGAGAATTTTTTTCTTCTTTTTGCATATTTTTTATGAGAAAAGAGGACAATCATATTCAGGTCTATTTATGAAACTTTATATGTATAATTTGAAGAAACAAACCATAGATCATAATTCCTCTAAAAAAAATACCCAATTTCACAAAAAAATCATCCAAAATGGAGTCAGGGAAGTCGAGATATTGTTGATTTAAAATCAACAATTTTTTAGCGATTTTCCAATGACAACCACATTTTTTGCAGATTAGATATATTTTGATAGAGTGCACAAATTTTAGTCAAACCAATGTCGGTAGATCAAGAGAAGCCATGTAATTTCATAATTTAGATCATAATAGTGAATCAAAGAAGTACAATTTAAGTTATGATCATTTTACAACTTCAACCTCAAACCCTAACTACATAAAGGAGCTCCATCAAAACGTAAGACATTCTCTTTGAAGCCCTAGTTCTATTTTTGGCAAGATGTATTTTAATGGAAAATATGATGGTCTTAGTATTGAATAATACATAAACTAAAGGAAGTCAAAATGGGAAAATAAGTGGAAATTTTGGATAGAGTGGAATTTAAGAGGCGATGCAGACACATGGTGGAATTTTCTTAGCCATGACAAGATGAAGGAAATTTTAGATGAAGAATTTTAAAAAATATTTTTAGATAGGTGGTATCATGTTGTGAAGAAGGATACAAAGAACAAGAGGGATTTATTTTCATATGACAAATTTATATAACAGGTTCATGGATGTCTTCAACAAGAGAAGGTGATTGTTTCTATTAACCTTAGTTGCAAGTATAATCTTATCAATGTTAATTTGGGAAAAACATTTCAAGTTTATACAAAGAATATTCAAAGAACATAGGTTGAGGGTGAAAATGTTCAAAATTCTAAAGATTTGAAGATTACCATGGATAAATATGCATTGCATTCAAATTTTTATGCTATAAATGTGGATGTTGTGGATGTTTTTTTGGGATATCCTTGGATGTATTCAGTTGGTACAATTAATATTAATGTGCAAATTTTTTTTTTGAAGTTGTGGTACAAGAAAGAGAAAATTACATTGCATAATATTTTTATTATTAAACAGGAATGGCCCAAGGAGTCACATGAAGAAGTCCTTGCAGGGGAACTAATTATAGTACCTAATGACATGAAGAGGTTGAAGTTGAAGAAGAGACTATAGAATCACTTGAAGAAAAGCACCAGGAAGGGCATACACAAGAAGAAGAAACTGAGAAACCACATGTTCAAGAGTCAAAGAAAGAAGAATTGGTCATTAAGATTGTCGTATATCACCACCCACACCACATAGAGAAACAACAATCATCAAGGCAAGGGCATGGGCATTAAAAACCTTATTATGGATCAACATGGAACCAGAGAGGCAACCAATATGGAGACACATGGCGGACTAAAAGGAATTCATGGAGATATTGGTGTAGTGCAAAGAAGACATGGATCTCAAGAAGAAACTAGAATCAAGATCAAGGAAAATCTACTATTGGACCACATGTCCACATTTCACTAGCATGGATGGATGCTCATGCATGGTACTGGTTGACTACATTGCTTAGTAGGTCATATTATATGGCTTCTTCCCATGTTTTGACAAAAAAACATGCTAAGGGAGATGAAATGTAATGCACCTAGGGAGGATAATATGGGGTACCTAGGGAGGTACCATGGGGATAATGAATGTAATGTGGCCATAATAATGGAATATGTCCACTATGTAATTAAAATTAAAGAATATAATAAGAAGGGGTATTTGGCTAAGACCCTTATGAATAATCATGAAAAAGTATAAATACACATGGGTATCATTGTATTGGATATGTGTTGAATTGTATTGACTTTTAGAAATAATGATGTGTGGAATGATTCCTTCCACAAGGAGTATTTGGTGGTTCTACCCTACCTTAAGGGTTCTTATATCTATATTCTTGGTGTTGTTTATGGTGAATGTTTTGGTATTTTTGGTGTTTAGGGTTTATTTATGAAGTTTTATGTTGGATTCTCTCTTATATATTTGTATTTTATCTACATATGTTTTGTATTTGAGTATTTAATTGTGCATTGTTGGTTATTTAGATTGATCATATATTTGCATGTTGTTTATGAGCTTTTGGTAGGCCCTTATCTAGTGTACTTGTTAGCTTAGGCCCTTATCTAGTGTACTTTCTAGCTTATATGCATGTGCTTGATGATTATATATCTCACTTGCTTTGATGTATATGGTTTTAAAGGTTTTTTTTTTAAAGTAACACCCTAATGGGCTATTACAAAGTGGTATTCAGAGCCCATGATTTTTGCAACTACTTCTAGGAGATATAAAAAAGTTGTTGGAAATTAGAGATTGTAAGCTAGAAGCAAGAACTCCTTGACCCTGAGCTGGTTACACTTTGGGAAGGAATTCTTGATACAAAAATTATATATATTGTTTGATTAGTTTAGATAAATTTAAAATAGTTTAGATTAGCTTCAATATATTACTTAGTTGTTTAATTTTTATTCTTGTTACTTTAATTTCTTAGCCTTATTTCTTTATTCTTCTTGAGTGCTTATCAAACTTAGTTAAATCTAGTTATCAAACTTAGTTAAATCTAGTTGATGTATAAATGCCATGTATGTTTATTTCTCATAGCATGAATTCCTTTATTTTATGAAATGCATTAACTATGATTGTTGGATTGAAATGCCTGAACCTAGGAATCAAATGATCTATTTATTTATTTTTAGGTCCCAAAATTGTTATTATTTTTTTAATAATAATAAAAAAATTTGCAGTGATAGCAACACGATACCACAAATATCCAAAGGAATAACATCAAGCTCTACCTCATCTATAAAATTTGCAGTGATAGCAAACCTAAGTTTACACCTTGTCACCTGCAATTTAGCATTATCACATATCCAACAAAGAGTGTATGGTTTAGGATGTGGAATTGTTTCCAATTTTAATTTCTTGATAGTGTCTTCAGATATAAGGTTTGCTTGAGATCGTATCAAAAAGAGTATATATCTTGGTATGCTTTGAAACAACCCTTATGTGAAAAAGTTATATTCTTTCTTTTTCTTGTCGAGTTTCATTGAGATTACTGTTATTTTCTTGTTGAGTTTCATTGAGATTACTGTTACTTGAAGAACTAGTACTTGAAATAGATCCCTTACCTTGATAACCCATGGCTGTAATCTTTGTTTCATCACCCGAATCAGAACCTAAATCATGTTGTATGGTTGCAGCAGTCTTTGACTTCCCTTTGTTGCCAAACTTTTTGGGTCTTCTTTCAGGATGAAGTTTCCAACA
>SNQJ01S0011468.1:292559-312017 GCA_010110895.2 Picea sitchensis | reverse complement strand
ATTCGAGGGTAAATTTTAAAGTCTTTTTCCACAATGGCATCACAATGCTATCAATTGTTAATGCGATGGGTCCAAATTTTAAACATCATAAAAAATAATGTGGATACATTATGGATAAGAAGATTTAAAATATAAAAAAATAACCTAAAAAGAGAGCGGGGTGCTACCGGTAGCATAACTTTTCAAAATGAGGTAAAAAATGTGACCCCCCAAAAAACGAGAACTCTGTAGAGTTCTCATTAAGTTGGTAACTATGTTATACAACATCTAAGGGTGAAGGTGGAAAATATCCAAAGCAAGTTTGAAAAGGTGGCTTACTAGTAGAAGTGTGGACTGCTCTGTTATAATAATGTTGTATATAGATTATATTTTCATCCCAAGTCTTTAGATGCTTCTGATTGTAACCCCTCAAAAGTTGCACCAAAGTCCCGTTGACTACTTTTGTCTGCCCATTTGTATGTGGATGGAACGTTGTAGACCTCTTCAACTTAGTTTTGTTGTCCAAAATGCACTAAGAAATCTGGTATCCCAATCTGAGATGATGCTCCTTGGTATCCCAAAGTGAACCCATACTTGTTCAAAGAACAAGCTTGCTACTTCCTGTCCCTTGATGGTCTTTTTATAAGGCATGATAATGCACATTTGTTGAACATGTCAACTACCACAAATAACTGTATTTTGTGCTCCACTTCCCTCTTAGGTTGTATCCCTTTAGGCTCATAGAACACTCCTTTGTATGCCTATAACAACTCCTCCAATTGATGTTTCTGTGCTTTAGTACACCCCTCCAGGGATTCCTTCACTCTCATTGACTCATCATCAGATTGATTTTATCTTAAGAAAAGAAAAACATATTTCTTACTAGAACTAATCAACTTCTTGGCTTGGTTGGCACTTACCAATGAGATCTTTGACGTGCCTTTATGTGTGTTGATGATGTAGGACTTCCCATCCTTGATCAATCGGTATTGGTTGGATCTCCGCATGAAGATTGCATCCCTCATATACATGTAAGGGCTTCCAAACATTACTCCACATACATCAAGGGGTACTATGTACAATTCTAGTTCATCAATAAAATCAACACTTATAACAGATTTAATCTACATTGTTTCGTTACCTTTATCTCTGCATCCTTGTTTACTCAACCCAATGGATAGGGGCTAGGATGATCATGAATATCCAACCCAAGCTTGTTGACTATATCCATTGCTATGATATTATCCTTTGAACCAAAGTCAAATAAAGAATCTATCTTGGTCTTCTCGACTTGAATCTTGATGTGGAAGAGCTTGGTCATCTCCTTCTCTTCCTGGTGATGAAGGCTACTCATATTCACCTCCTTCTGCATAGATGTGCAAACAACATTTTCATTCACGTGTGAGCTCCTTTCAACTTGATTGCTTGAATCTGTGGCTAGAAGGTTCTTTTTCTTTCCATTCTTTTTGCAATTCTTCAAGTTCAACTCTCGATGTAGTTTCCAACATTTTTCCTCGATGTGGCCATCAATGTTGCAATGATTGCAATGGTTGTTGGGATCTTTGCACTAATGTGTAGTGGCTGCTGTCTTCTTATATTCCCCCCATTTCCACTTCTTCTTCCCCTCCTTGGAATCTTCCTGGTGCTCTTTCTGCTTTCAACCACTTGGCTACCCATTCTTTTGGCCTATGTTTTCTAGGTATTGTGCCTATACACATGCCTCATCCACTGTCCTTGGCTTGAAGAGCATCACCTGCTTTCGTAGACGACTGTGTAAACCCCCTAGATACTTGAGGAGTACATCTGGCTTCTTAGGAGAGATACCGAGCATGATGGCCATGTTTATGAACTCAGTGGTGTACTCCTGTACACTCTGCCCCTGCCTCTGCTTGAAATAGTGCCACTAGATCCGTTGGTCCTCTAGATACCCGATAGGGTAGAATTGGGACTTGCTGAGGGTTTTGAAGTCCTACCACTTAGTTACTGAAAGATCACCCTCCATCATGAGTGTTTCTGTGTGGCTTTCCCACCAGGTTAAATCATGGCCCTCTAACTTCAATCTAGCAAATGAAATCTTCTACCCTTCATCTATATGGCGAAATCTAAAATAAAATTCTAGTTGTTGCAACCAATGATTCAATTTTAATGCATCGATCTCACCTTGGTATGGGTTTATGTCCACTTTCGCTTCCATATTGAATAGGGACTGTGAAGGGTTAACGACACTCGAACTCAACTGCTCTTTTTTAGATTCTTTCTGCGACTCCTTTCCTAAGTCTTCTCGATCTCTCAATTTCCCCTTCGATATGATCTCTGATTTTGAACCTCCATCATCTTCGAATGGTCCAAGCTTGTTTTCTATAGATTCCATGAGGAGGTTCATATTGTGACTGATGTTGGAAAATTGCGCTTCCAATCTCTCAAATCTCTCTTCTAGTGGATCTTGAGGTTTGTTATGAATAGACTCGTCCGCCATGGCTAGGGTTTTTGCGACTTCTCTTTAAGCCGATTCCGGGATCCTGTAACTTCCCACAAACACCCAACAGAAAAACCTGCTCTAATACCAATATGATCTATAAGTTGCCGTGGATATTCCACTAGAATATTTCATCACAACACATCTAATAAAATTTTGAAATCTTTGTAACTATTAAGGTTATTTTTCCTTTAGATCTCTAGAATATTTGGTTACTGATTTTCTTTTTATGCATGAAATAGATAAAATGCGAAAAATAGAGAAAAATAAAATACAATCACACCATCCACAAATAAGCACAAGATATGGCCTGAGAAATATAATACGTGAGAAAACCCAACTAGAAGGTGAGGTTGTTTTGCTCTCTTTTCTCTAGTATAGAAATGATGCAAGTACAAAGAAAGAGACACTCTATGTGGAGTTTTATTTGACCTGTGGTATGTATGGATGCTAAAAAATCTCTCCTCCTATTTTATGCTCTCAAAATACCACTCTTAGATGTTTTTCTCATCTATGGAACAAGTTACAATGCAAAATAATGGAACCCCTTCCCCCCCTAGTGGCCCAATATTTAACGTAGCTCGATAGCCATCTAGGGGTAAGTTTTTGACTTCCTCAACCCTAAATTGTGATAGGTTTTTGGACCTTCTAGAATCTTCTTGAAATTACATATGTGGATAGCCCCATATGTGTGAGTAACGGGGGCTGACATGGCATCCTCTCGTACTATGGTGGTCAACACAGTAGGTCAACTTGTAGGAGGTATAACTTTTGCATACGAGCTTCGATTGATGCGATTTTTGCATTGTTGGAAAGTTCTCGATGTGTAGAATAGCATCATGGGGTCCTAGAAAATCTAGAAAAGAACCCCCCAAAATTCCATTTGATACCTAAAAATGGCCTCGAAAGGTTCTAGACCCCAATTTTCCAAACTGGGACCTGCCACTAAAATGGCCATGTAAGTTGGTTCCTCCAATTTTTTCCACTATAAAAGGATCGATATAGATGAAAAACAATATAATGATCCATTCGAGATGAGGTGTTATAAAATCCAACCTTTTGACAACATTTTTTTTTTTATCTTTCTAAGATTTCTTGGCTAACCTAAAACTACTTGACTATCTTTGACATTGAGAAGGTTATGGCTGCCACTTGTCATTTTATGATGTTGAAGATTCTCCATATTTCTATCATAACCTATATCAATTTCAGCGCCCATCAACTTTGAGAAATAACTTAATAATTAAGGGAAGTACCTAGAGATAGTGCACAATGTTAGGTGGACTTGCACCACTTAAAACTAAGGTAAACTTCCTCATAAGTTTCCTTTGCAAAAAAGAATAATTGTTTCTTGTTTTGGGAAAATTTAGGTTCATTATTTGTCAATTTTTTCTATATGCCATCAAGAAAAATTGAGTAATTATAGTGCTATAAAACTGTAGTATGGGAAATTTATAATCTAAAAACAAACATAAACATGGCATGGTAAACCTAAGGTTTTGATAATTGATTTTATTATTTTCATCTTTTTTAATTTTCCGTTTGAGGAGGTGCAAAATTACATCATCTTAAGTGGCTATCCTCATCTATAAATGAATAAAGTGGCCACCCCCTATACTTAACTTGAGCTGTCTGGATCCTCCAATAATATGTTTTCCACCTTTAGAGAGAAAATTGTTACGCGGCCCCATATCCTCCAATAATATGTTTTCCACCTTTAGAGAGAAAATTGTTACGCTGCCCCATAATATTGAAGAAAGATGATACTTATATAATTAGTTCCATGACATATATTGAGACTTGAATTATGGGACAAGTCGTGTATACATTGAAAAAGCTTTGTCTTGACGTTGTCCAAAACCATGTTTGCAAAGATAACAACCATATTTAATGTGGTCTTCATGCTCATAAGGTTCAATATATAACAAGGCTGCATAACAACATATATTATGCATATACTTGCTGCTATGCAGGAATAGAATGTCAAAATCTGTGGTTGTTGATTTAATTCCAACGGTACTATATTAAGAAAGTATAGATAAACCACATTATATTAAGAAAGTATAGATATTAGAATAGTCATAGATTAAAAAAATTCAATTGGAAATGGATTGATTTGGTTAAAGCTTTCAAAGAAAACAAAGAAGAAGCCGATTTCTTCCAATGCTTAGAGAAGAAGCACGAAACGTTCGCCTATAAATAGAAAACAAAGAAAGAGGTGGACCAGTCAATGACCAATTCCTTCCAACCCCAGAGACGAAGAAGGAAACGTTGACCTATAAATAAAAATTGTCAAAATAACTGATGATTGCACCACCTCCTTTGCCATGTCATTTGTTTTGCCACCTGGATTATGCATCCTACCATTAGCAGCACACGCTTTGCCTCGTACTTACAAAAATATGATACTTGTTATTTACAAGTGACAAATGACACATGGTAAAGTATTTGTTTGCCTGTCTTTCCATGTAGACATAAGGGCCTTGTCAAATTAAACTATTTATCTTGTTTCATGTGCAAAATACATTGCATTAAATATATTAACAATTTCATTAATATTTGCAAAATACATTGCATTAAATATATTAACAATTTCATTAATATTTTATAAAACGTAAAACTTTTAAGTTATAATGGTTATTTATATAATGTATAAAATAATTATAATGTGTAATGTATATAATAATTATAAATTTAAAAATTATAGAGATAATAAATAATTTGAAAAATATTCATTTATAACAAATTTTGTCATTATAAATTTAAAAATCATAGACATAATAAATAATTTGGAAAATATTCATTTACCATAAGTTTTGTTAAGTTGAAAGTTAATATGATGTGTAAATCTTTGACCAATGGTTAAGAACATGTGTTTCCTCTTAAGAGGTCACAGGTTCAAATCCAGAGGGGGGTAGGGTATGTATACCTTCGTAGACTTTACCAGTCAAATCGCTGGGCGGAGGGGGGTCCCTTGTCCCACAAACAAGGGGGTCTCATACACATAATGTCAAAAATGGATTTTTTAAGTATAAAAATATAAATATAAAAATATATACATAATGTCACCATTAGTAGTATGAAATTTGGTGTGAGCACAAAAATTATATTGAAGGGATAAGGTCTACCAGATTTTGTGTCAAGCCAGAAAAAATTATTATACATGTCGTAGGTGTATATCATGTGTCTCTTCCAAATTATATTAAAGAGATAAAGTAGACAAGCTTTCATATGAATATTCCTTACTTCCAATGTTTTTCAAATCACAAAAATGGATACTACTTATTATATTAATTACTTAATAACTTCATTTCATATGAATATTCCTTGTTTTGAATGTTTTCAAATCACAAAAATGAATACGACTTATTGTATTAATTACTTAATAACTTCAAAGTTGTTTGAATTTGATATCAATACTTGCACAATCGGGTATGGCTTTATTATATTAATTACTTAATAACTTCAAAGTGATTCTCTTACCTTTATGTATTTGTGAAAAATATGGAAATCACTCATAATAATTACTTGGGTCGATCATATATTTATTAAGTGTACCTGACAACAATGAGATGAAAACGCAGGGGTTTGACAAACAATGCAAATAAAGCAATACGTGCCACATCCGTCGTTATAGCTTTTTTTTAGCTTGCACATATTATTATTGCAGTGCACAAACCATTTATTTTGCATATTTATGCAGCAATAAGAAGTTAATTTGAACAATTAATTACATTTTAAAAAATTGTTATAAAATAATTTAAAAAATCAAATATGTCATACTTTTAAAAAAGTTTAATTTGTTTTGGTCAAACCTAACTAATATGTGGTCAATAGCATATAGAATGTATATACTAGCATTTATAGTTACGACAAAGGTTCAAACTACATACACGACACAAGCAATCTCTAAAGGAGTAGAACTTTCAGTTAATATATACATCACAAAATTATTTTAATAGTATAGAACTGCTTAACTTGAAATTTCTGGGGAGAAACTAAGTTCCAGACATAGATACGACAAAGGTTCAAACCGCATACACGACAAGTTCCAAATATAGTTACGACAAAGGTTCAAACTGCATACACAACACAAGCAATCTCTAAAGGAGTAAAACTTTCTGTTAATGTATACATCACAAAATTATTTTAATAGTACATAACTGCTTAACTTGAAATTTCTGGAGAGAAACTAAGTTCCAGACATAGATACGGCAAAGGTTCAAACCGCATACACGACAAGTTCCAAATATAGTTACGACAAAGGTTCAAACTGCATACACGACACAAGCAATCTCTGAAGGAGTAAAACTTTCTATTAATGTATATATCACAAAATTATTTTAATAGTACAGCGGAATAAAAGAACTGCTTAACTTGAAATTTCTGGAGAGAAATTAAGTTCCAGACGTAGATACGACAAATGTTCAAACCGCATACACGACAAGTTCCAAATATAGTTATGGCAAAGGTTTAAACTACATACACGACACAAGCAATCTCTAAAGGAATAAAACTTTAAAGAAAAAAAAAACCATGAAATCTCTGCCTTACCGTGTTTGGCGAACTCTGCGAGGGTGTAAGCCACTCGCCTGGTAACAAGGCGATCAGCCTCCGACCATCAGAATCTAGAATTGAGCCTGTTGACTTGAATTTGGACGTCTTGATGTCGAGGACTGCTGGTGTCACAGGCGGCGAGTGTCTCCAGTGAATTTTCTGCCAGTTTCAGCTTGTGCCTTTTCTTTACTTCTCAGTGAAAATTTAGCATCTTCCTGCTCCATGGATGGAATCAATCCCTCCTCACCTATAAAAAAAACAGTCAACCTTGCAGGAAATCAACCATTTGCAGTCTGTTACAGTCCGTTTAAAAGAGGGAGGCAACCCTCGTAGTTTATCAAACAGGAAGTCAACCATTTGCAGTCTATTATAGTCCATTTAAAAGAGGGAGGCATGCAACCCTCGTAGTTTGTCAATTTCATCGGAACAAATGCTCTCTCCTTATCCAAATGTCAAAAAGTAAAATAAGCATTGGAGGCATTAGGTGTGCACCAAGTTGTTGCTTAATGAATGAAACCGAATGTAACTAGTTATGTCCATAACATTCGAAGTTGTAAAGAATTAAACCATGTAGAGCAAGCCTGTCGTATCCTTTGTCAATCAAACCTGGCGATGGAGTGATGAATATGAATGTGCAATATAAGTTTTTCTTAGGTTTACGTCCGCCATCAATCCAGTCCACCGTCAAAGAGGGTGAAACCATTGAACTAGGACGAACGCAATTAAATATGATACGAGTTAAGTCAACTCAGCCATCAAACAGTAGTACCCATTGTCATTAAACAATTACGCATCTTAAGAAATGTAATTATAATAATTTACCAATTTTCAACCACTATGGACGCAGGCGATGAAATCCCTACTCAGCCAGTAAACCAAGATCCTTCCCTATCAATCTGATTTGATTGAAAGCACTAATAAATAGCCACAAGAAGCACAAAAAGGCAAGAAAGTTACAGCGGAAAACCCATATTTCAGTACGTCGAAGTCTGAAAATATTTATGACACTAGCTAAATGTTTACAATAAAGAACAAAAACATAAACTAGGCTGAATATCAGTGAAGACAACCTAACCAGTACACATGGCCTTGGTATGGCAATAAGATAAGAGTCTGAATTTTTTAGTACGAATTCTACAAGATGGGTCCCAACTTTTGACAGTATACATAAAAAAACAAGAAATATTTATTACAATGAACATTGGGGGAAGTGAAGGCAACAATAAGACTTCAAAGTTTTTGGCCAATAAGATATCAGATAAATGAGAATCAAAATTTAAAATAAATAATTATTTTTTAAAACTTTGGATAAATGGGTGTATATTTTATGGTCAACCATAAACTAATAGAAAGTCAAAGCAAACTCAAAGCTATATACCATGCCTATCGGCAGGTATAATAAGAACAAAAGTTGGTTTGAACAACCATCCATCTTTTAGCTCTCTAGTCTTCCTTTGAAAACTAACTAGTGAAAGGTTTTACGATAGCTGGCATGTGCAAAAAGTTGTTATATTAACATTGGTAAGAAACATATAGGGATATCTCGATACATTTTTTTATAACGCCCTATATTGTTGAAGAATAAATATTTATTGATAGATTTTTTTATAATGATTTGTATTTTCAAAGAGAGGCATTAATAAGTTAAGGAATTTTATGCCTCTGTGGTGTAGAGCAGTTGGTGAGGGAGTGAGTTGTTAAGGCACTCCGTAAGTGAAGTTACCGGTTCAAAACCTCTGGGGACACCTCAAATCCAGTCATGTTAAGGGCTGGTGCGGTCCAGGCCGAGTGCGATCCTCGGGTGATTTTGACGGGTTAGATGCCCATGAATCGTGGCATCTCAGCCACATGCCAATCCCGCAAGTCAGGGATATTTAGCTAACAAAAAAAATAAATTTAAAGAATTTTATAAACCATATTTAAAATTCATTTAGATGGAATAAGGTTAAATGTCTTTGGAATATTTATATTATTTTAATTTCTATATTGGGATGGAGAATGGGGTCACACCAATCAAAGGTATACTAGTTTATCTAAGAATTGTGATGCGCTTTAGGCTAGAGATGTGTCTGTTTGCATGAGTTTTGAATCAAGGTAGAGTATTATGTCTCTAAAGATGGACATTTTTACAATCTCTACAACTTAATGGAACTAGAGCTATATATTCATTTCATCTTCATAATTACATTTACTATGGATTTGAGATAAATATTGTTGTTGAATGATTATTTATCAACTAGCTATGAGATATTACTTTGCATTTAAAAGCAAACTTGGATAGGGGCATAATACAGGTTTTTAGTTTTGAATCCCATTATTATGGGTGACAATTACTTATTTTAAGATACTTTGTTAATGCTCATTTTATTTTCATTTACACATTCTTATTCAAACCTCTAAAACTTGTTCTTGTAAAGATGTTTGTTAATGCTCATTTTATTTTCATTTTAAACGACTAAGCCACACCAAATTGGTGTATGAGACCCCCTTGTTTGTGGGACAAGGGACCCCCTCCGCCCAACGATTTGACTGGTAAAGTCTACGGAGGTATACATACCCTACCCCCTCTGGATTTGAACTTGTGACCTCTTAAGAGGAAACACATGTTCTTAACCATTAGGCCCATTATAACAAGATATGTTTTATTTTGAAATTTTGATTTCACTCCTATTTTAACTTTAAACCAAAACCCACTTAATATACCTAACTCATACTTAAAACATAGATCCAAACTTTCCTCCAAAAATCATGAATACCAACCTCAAATGCCATGAAATACTTTTAATTTCCCATAAAACTAAATAAATTGTCCACATGCACCTTCACATAGGGGTAGGGAGAATAATAGAGAAAACATATTACCCCTATATGAAAATGAGAGTGAGGGTGAAAGTGTGGGTGGAGGTTGGGAGAATAATAGAAAACACATATTACCCCTATATGAGGGTGGAGAGAATAATAAAGAAAACATATTATGTTTTCTCTATTATTCCCCCAATATATTTTCTTTATTATTCCCTCCACCACCACCCTCATATAGAAGGTAGAGAGAATAATAAAAAAAAACATATTAAAATATAAACCTTTGTTTTCCTAATTTTTCTCCATGCATTTATGAAAATTTACTTTGTTGTTTTCTTTAAAAAAACAAGCTTCACACAATCACGTATTTTAACAAAATGCAGCAGTTATTGTATTCAACATCTTAAAAAACATAAAGCCTTTGATTGTAGAGGCGACCAAATCATTTATATCATATAGGCTTTTTGGTATTTTTTCAACTATTTATATTTTATTCATATCTTGTAAATGTAAACATAGCATGATCATATATAAAATAATATTATCAACCTATCGTGTTAAGACGTTTAAATTTAATAAAATAAATGTTTATTTTTTTTTAATAATAAAATTGAGTTTTTTTCTTTTCTTTGGCATAAATAAATTTTCAACATTTTTTTTTCAACATAAATAAATTTTCAAAAATCAAAACATATTGAATTGAAGAATTCTATATAAAATGAGTAATATTATCAACATGTATACTAAAAACTAAAATTTAATATAATAAATATTTCATTTTCTTTTAATATTAAAATTGAAATTTCACTTTTTCTTCGACATAAATTTTTTTTTAAAATTCAAAATATCTTGAATTGAAAAATTCTATATAAATATCATTAAAATATATGAAGTCTTATTTATTTATATTGACACATTTATAGTATACAATTTTGGCATATGCCATGATATATAATTTATTTAAGTTTAGTTAAACCTTGTTGGAAGTTGATATCTTAACATTAACATTCAATACAAAAATTGGAAGGTTGATATCTTAACATTAACACTCATTACAAAATTTATAATTTTTACAGTTTCAACTTTTAAGTATTTTAATTAATTAATTAATTTATTTTTTTTAAATTTTTTTTTAACAGTTGATCTTGGTCAACAATAATAAGAAAATTTATTTAAAAATTTAAGTTTAGCTAAACTTTGTTGGAAGGTTGATATCTTAACATTAACATTCAATACAAAAGTTGATATCTTAACATTAACATTTATTACAAAATTTATAATTTTTCCAGTTTCAACTTTTAAGTATTTTTTTAATTAATTAATTTTCTTTTTTACGGTTGATTTTGGTTATCAACAATAATAACAAGTGCTACATGGCAGCGTAGTCTCTGCCAGGTTGGAATGAGAATAAATTCGACCGAGTACAGACACGTGGGTAGGAAGTTGAAGTACATGTGGTTTCCATGCATAATATAGTATTCTGGAATTAGTTTTTTTCCGAAATTTATAAAAAATAATTAACATTTAAAAGGTTATTGGACACAAAATTTAGCATTCCTGAAGTAGTTTTCTACATACGTTCGTGGACAAAAGCACCAAAAAATAGTTGGATCGCGGGTTCTCGGGCCGGCGGGCTGAAAAATGGGTTTCTGTTGTTTCGTGCCCTACAAATAGCACCCAGAGTTCCGGGACATACAAATTGACAATCGAACTTGTGGACTATTTGAAATTTAAGGGCCTACGTCTGTTACATAGGTTCGTGGGCAAAAACACAAAATTAGTTTTCTTTAAAACAAGGGCTCTTGGACACAAGAAATTGAAATTTATCAAATTAGAGTTTCCTGGATGGCATAAATTATACATACCAAATGTGTAATTTGATTAAGTAGATATATAGAGCATGGACGAAACCCTCATTTCAGGTTCTTGGCCTGGTGGGTTGAATATTGGGCTTCTGTTGTTCCGTGCCCTACAAATAACATCGAGAGTTTCGCGATATAAAAATTGACAATCCGATTTGCAAACTATTTGAATTTTTGGATCGCGGGTTCTCGTGCTGGCGGGATGAAAATTGGGCTTCCATGGACGGAACCCTCATTCCGGGTTCTCGGGTTGGTGGGCTGAAAATTGGGCTTTTGTAGTTCCGTGCCCTACAAATAGCACAAAGAGTTCCGCGATCTTCAAATTGACAATTGGACTTGCGGATTATTTGAATATTTGGATCACGGGTTCTCAGGCCGGTGGGTTGAAAATTGGGCTTCTGTTGTTCCATGCCCTACAAATAGCACCCAGAGTTTGTGGACAAAAACACCTAAAAAATAGTTGGATCGTGGGTTCTTGGGCTGGGGGGGAATGGAAAATGGGCTTCTGTTGTTCTGTGCCCTACAAATAGCACTGAGAATTCCGCGATATACAAATTGACAATCAGACTTGCGGACTATTTGAATTTTTGGATCGCGTGTTCTTGGGCTGGCGGGCTGGAAATTGGGTTTGTGTTGTTCCGTGCCATACAAATAACATCCAGAGTTCCGGGACATACAAATTGACAATCGGACTTGTGGACTATTTGAAATTTAAGGGCCTACGTCTGTTACATAGGTTCGTGGACAAAAGCACAAAATTAGTTTTCTTTAAAACAAGGGCTCTTGGACAGAAGAAATTGAAATTTATCAAATTATAGGTTCCTGAATGGCATAAATTACATACCAAATATGTAATTTGATTAAGTAGATATATAGAGCATGGACATAACCTTCATTACGGGTTCTCGGGCTGGCAGGCTGAATATTGGGCTTTTGTTGTTCTGTGCCCTACAAATAACACCGAGAGTTCCGCGATATACAAATTGACAATCAGACTTGCAGACTATTTGAATTTTTGGATCGCGGGTTCTCGGGCTAAAAATTGGGCTTCTGTTGTTCCTTTCCCTACAAATAACACTCAGATCTCGTGGACAAAAAGCCCCAAAAAATAGTTGGATCGCGGGTTCTCGGGTACATACCAAATATGTAATTTGATTAAGTAGATATATAGAGCATGGATGAAACCCTCATTCTGGGTTCTCGGGCTGGCGGGCTGAAAATTGGGCTTCTGTAGTTTCGTGCCCTACAAATAACATGAAGAGTTCCACGATATACAAATTGACAACTGGACTTGCGGACTATTTGAATATTTGGATCGCGGGTTCTCAAGCTGGCGGGCTGAAAGTTGGGCTTCTGTTGTTCTGTGCCCTACAAATAGCACCCAGAGTTCGTGGACAAAAACACCCAAAAAATAGTTGGATCGCGGGTTCTCGGGCTGGGGGGCTGAAAAATGGGCTTCTATTGTTCCTTGTCCTACAAATAGCACCGAGAGTTCAACGATATACAAATTGACAATCAGACTTACGAACTATTTGAATTTTTGTATCGCGGGTTCTCGGGCTGGCGGGCTGAAAATTGAGCTTGTGTTGTTCTGTGCCCTACAAATAGCGCCTAGAGTTTCGCGATATACAAATTGACAATCAGACTTGTGGACTATTTGAAATTTAAGGGCCTATGTCTGTTACATAGGGTCGTGGACAAAAGCACAAAAAAACTAGCATTCCCGATTTAGTTTTCTTTAAAACAAGGTCTTCTGGACACAAGAAATTGAAATTTATCAAATTATAGGTTCCTGGACAACATAAATTATACATACCAAATATGTAATTTGATTAAGTAAATATATAGAGCATGCACAGAACCCTCATTCCGGGTTCTCGGGCTCGTAGATTGAAAATTGGGCTTCTGTTGTTCTGTGCTCTACAAATAGCACCGAGAGTTCCRCGATATACAAATTGACAATGAGACTTGCAGACTATTTGAATTTTAAGGGGCTTGTGTCCAAAAAATTTAGTATTTCCGAATTAGTTTTGTTTACATACGTTTTACATACGCTGGTGGACAAAAACACAAAAAAATAGTATTAACGTCTATTACATAGGCTGGTGGACAAAAGTATAATAAAAATAGCATTCCCGAATTAGTTTTCTTTAAAACAAGGGCTCCTGGACACAAGAAATTGAAATCTATCAAATTATTGGTTCCTTGACAGCATAAATTATACATATCAAATGCGTAATTTTATAAAGTAGATATTTATTTTTATACATACGAAATATGTACTTCTATAAAGTATGGGAATGATATTTTATAGAGCATGCACAGAGCCCTCATTCGATACTTAAGCATTTTTTGGATCGCGGGTTCTCGCGCTGAAAATTGGGCCTCTGTTGTTCCATGGCCTACAAAGAGCACCCAGAGTTCCGTGATATACAAATTGACAAGCAAACTTTTGAACTATTAGAATTTTAAGGGCCTTTGTGGCAATCATTATGAAGGAGAGGTGGTAAAGATGCAAGAAATGATAATTTTGAAAATGACCAGGCAGGAGAAAAACAGAAAAGAATTAGCATTCTCGAATTAGGTTTAGCCAGTTTTTGGATCGCAGGTTCGCGGGATGGGGGGATGAAAATTGGGCTTATGTTGTTCCATGCCCTAAAAATAGCACCCAGAGTTCCGTGATATACAAATTGACAGTCAGATTTGCGGACTGTTTGAATTTTAAGGGCCTACGTTTGTTACATAGGTTCGTGGACAAAAGCACAAAAAAACTAGCATTCCCGAATTAGTTTTCTTTAAAACAAGGGCTCCTGGACACAAGAAATTGAAATTTATCAAATTATACATACCAAATATGTAATTTGACTAGCTAGATATATAGAGCATGCACGAAACCCTCATTCCATACTTAGCTAGTTTTTGGATCGTGGGTTCTCGGGCTGGGGACCTGAAAATTGGGCTTCTGTTGTTTCATGCCCTACAAAAAACACCGAGAGTTTCACAATATACAAATTGACAATCAGACTTGCAGACTATTTAAATTTTAAGGGGTTTGTGTCAATTTTTTTTAGCATTCGCGAATTAGTTTTCTGTACATACGTTTTACATACGCTGGTGGACAAAAGCACAAAAAATAGTACAAACGTCTGTTACATAGCGTGGTGGACAAAAGGACCAAAAAAATAGCATTCCTGAATTAGTTTTCTATAAAACAGGGGCTCCTGGACACAATAAATTGAAATTTATTAAATTATAGGTTCCTACACAACATAAATTATACATACCAAATACGTAATTATATAAAGTAGATATTTACTTATATACATACGAAATATGTACTTTTATAAAGTATGGGGATGAGATTTCCGTGGGCCTCTGTTGTTCCATGGCCTACAAAGAGCACCCAGAGTTTCGTGTTACATTTATATAAAATATTAATAAAACGTGTTACATATTCATGGAAATTTAAACAAACACACACACACACACACGCACACACATATATATATGTGGAATATGATATTGTCTTCACATTCAACATAACTGAAGATAAAAATCTAGGAACACATAAATATATAAGGAGACAAAAGAATAGTTTTATTTGGAATATATGAAAAAAAATAATTGTTTGTTACATATTCCTGGAAATGTAAATGCGTTTGTCATATAGACTGGGATTGGGGCTCCCGTGAACCATAAGAGAAATATGTACAAGAAATAGGAGTGTGGAAAGTAATACCTGAAAAGTAGAAATGGGAAGATATTAGTTTTTGGCTATAGATTTGTATTAAGAAAAGGTGGAATCACTGGATTGATAAAGAAAGAACTATCAGTATACACTTACATGCATGGTACATATAAGTAATTTTGGTATTTTCTAGCTTGAATAACTGAATTGATAAACAAATCATTTATACCGATGTTCCATATAAGTAATTTTTCTATTTGCTTGTTGATGGATTTCCCTGTTGGATTTCGTCGGCGACCCACTTCAAGTTCTCTTCAATATATCTTCTCAAGGGGGCGACGTTGATGTCATTCCGGATTTTAATGCTGAAAAGTTCATTTTCTAATTCGCTTAGGTTAATAGAAAGATTACACAGAGCCTGATGAATGTCTCCATTCTGTACCGAATACCAGACTAGCCAGTTGTCCATGTCTTGTTCATGATATTCAATAATCCTGTAAAATTTTTCTAAAGACAAGGCCTTAAAATTATCAACTTGTTTATCGAAAGCTTGCTTGGTTAACGCCAACGAGTTGATGATTAAGCTGGGGTCCTGGAATTCGTTTGTCCTTCCGGCTAACTCTATTTTGGTGAGCTTTGTGAATAATGTTTCTTTCTTTTATATTGCTTGCTCACATGATTGGACAATGAGATACAAGTTCTTCACCTTCTCTTTCCAGCATGCTTCTAATTGTCTGAGCCATTTTTTGGACCGGAGATCATGTTGTCTTCTTGTCGTGTCTGACATGTTGTTGACATGAAAGGAAAAAGGGATGACTGTGTGCACATAGAAAGTTTCTTCATTCTTTAAATCCGTCTACAGAAGTTGGAGCAAGTTATGCGCCCTGCTTCCTAGGGAATCCATATTCTGTGATGTTTCCTAGGCCTTAGTAATCAATTCCATTATTTTGTTGATATTTTTCTCCACATACCCTCTATAGGATGCGAGGAAGTTGGACGGGCCTTTTAGATTTGCTGCAGGGGTGCAGGTAGTCACAGGCATGGCTATTTCCAAAGGATTTTCAAGTAATGGCATAGGAAACAAAGCTTCCTCTAATTCCTTAGTCTGGTTCTTTAGTCTGGCATTTTCGGCCTCAATGACTCCAACCGAATCATGAAGAGCATCTCCGTTTGCCATGTCAAGTTGAGAGATTTTGGATGCCTGCATATTGGCAAGGTCAAGTTTTGAACGATGTTTTCTTTTCTTATTTTTTACATCTCTTTTTTCAATGACTAATTTTTTTGATTCGCTTTCAAAAACAACACTCTGGAACATGAAGGATTCATCTTCGTAAAAAATTTCAGTATCAACTATGTCCATTGGGTAGACATGCTGAGTTGCGTCTCCAGGCTGATCAAGGTTGCAGAATATGCTATCCAGATCAACGTCAAGATCCATGTTTTCACTCTAAATTTCGGGTTGCTCCGCCTCCCCTACAATTCCTTTTCCCTTCTTCTGCACGGGAAGCTCGTGAGGAAGATGTTCACTGTATCTCTACAAAATTGTTGTGGAGATGCTGCCAGTAGTTTATGAAAACTTTGGTTTGCTCCAGACGTGGCTTGAAATGAAGAAATGGAGGAAAAAATATAACCCCATGGAAACGTTGGTTCAGTGCGTGCAAATGGAAAATCTACTCATTAATGACAATATCTATGCGTGCTGTATGGTGACCTGTTAGAAGTAAAGCTTAATTATTGCATACTTAGAAGTGCGAATGTGGCAGTTATGGCAAAGAACATTTAAGAATTGGAGGTTTCGTGAAGGAACCAAGCTGACGGTGTGCGAATGACATTCCATGGTATTTGAAATTAAGACTGGGAAGGGATAACAAAAGCCTTCACAAATATTGCATTAATGGCATAACTTCTCGAGCCTTGCGCACATCAATGATAGCTTAGATGGTGCCTACAGGATGACATGTTAGCATTAAATATTTAGAAACAAGACACACACACACACACACACACATATAAATTATTTCTTATTATGGACACGTGCGAAGGTGACGGGGATGGGGAAGAGCAAGCAAGGAAGGAATCGCCAAGTTTGAAACTGTATGGTGAAACTAGTGAGTGTCCAATGGTGAAACTGCATGAGTCGTAATTGTTGACTGCAAAACACGTAAAACGTAAGAGGACATGATGGTGCAGTTCAACGGAGGGTTTGTATATTTGCGGAATTGTGGGAAAGTGGCTAAGTATGGAAAGTGTGACTTTGTGTAGGCTTTTAGGGAAGCATGTACAGTCTTTGGATCGCGGGTTCTCGGGCTGGCGGGTTCAAAAGTGGGCCTCTATTGCTCCGTGTGTTACAAATAGTACCCAGACTTGCGCTATATAGAAATTGAGGAGCGGACTTGCGGGCTGAACATTGCACTTCTATTGTTTCATGTCCTCCAAATAGTACTCGGAGTTTGCGATCCCAGGATGGCAATTGTTTACGGATCAGACTTCCACGATATACAAATTTTGATATTCCACAATTTAATTGGTTGGTTGGACATTGCACTTATATCCGTCTGTGTCCTCCAAATAACACTTGGAGTTCCGCGATATACAAATTTATAGGTATGGATATCAGATTTCATAGAGCATGTATGGATCCCTGAATACATACTTAGTCACTTTTTGGATCGCGGGTTCTTGGGTTGGCGGGCTGAAAATTGGTCCCCTATTTTTTTGTGTCCTACAAGTAGCACCCAGACTTCCGTGATATACAAATTTATCGGTGGACTTCGGGCTGGCTCGATAAACATTGTACTTCTATTTTTCTATCTGCTCCACGTAGCACTGGGAGTTCCGTGATATACAAGTTGAAAGATGGACTCCAGGACTGGCGGGTTCAAGATTGTGATTGTCTACATGTATAACATATAACATATATGTTATATAGATGACATTATCTAAAAACATTATTTTCAAGTACTAAATTATTTTCAAGTACTAAATTATTTAATAATGAATATTGATATCGTACAATTTAATTAAAAAAAATTAGCAAATGAGTCGCAAGCTTCCAGTGAAGTTTCGGACGCAAGATTAGATGGACATAAAATCTGCCACTCACGTCGTCTAGGAACCCACGAGCATAGACATGGATTACCAAGTTTTCGATGCAAGATGTACATTCAGAACATGGGGAACGAGAGTTTGATAAGGTGTAGCGGGGGACCCGTGGGAAAAAATATGGCTAAGCAAACCAAAGGGCCCAGTCCGACTCGCAGTGCATATTTCATAATTCATGTGCAACACTGTGTGGTGACCAGATCAATATGTGTAGAAACCAGGCAAAACTAAATATGCAGCTTTATAAAGTATGGACATGAGATTTTATAGAGAATGTACGGATATCGCATTCCATACTTGGCCACTTTCTAGATCATGGGTTCTCGGGTTGGCAAGCTCAAAAAATAGGCCTCCATTGTTCCGTGTTCCACAAATAGCACACAGACTTCCACGATATACAAATTGACAAGCGGACTTGCGGGGTGGCTGAGATTTTATAGAGCATGTACACTTTCTCGGAAGACGGGGAACGAGAGTTTGATAACGCGTAGCGGGGGACGCGCGAGCATACAATTGGCTGAGGAAACCAAAGGGCTCGATCCGACTCGCAGTGCACATTTCATAATCCATGTGCAACACCAACTGTGTGGTTACCAGATCAGTATGTGTAGAAACCAGACAAAACTAAATATGTACTTTTATAAAGTATGGACATGAGATTGTATAGAGCATGTACGGATATCACATTCCATATTTGGCCACTTTTTGCATCGCGGGTTCTCGGGCTAAAAAAATAGGCCTCTATTGTTCCGTGTCCTACAAATAGCACCCACACTTCCGCGATATACAAATTGACAAGCAAACTTGCGGGGTGGCTGAGATTTTATAGAGCATGTACAGTTTCTGGATCGTGGGTTCTCCGACTGGCAGGGTCAAAACTAGGCGTCTATTGTTCGGTGCCTTACAAATAGCATCCACAACTCCATGATATACAAATTGACAAGCGAATTTATGGGCTGGCCGGCTCAACATTCTACTTCTAGTGATTTCCG
>SNQJ01S0011468.1:276851-289208 GCA_010110895.2 Picea sitchensis | reverse complement strand
TTGAAGATTAAACAATGTACTGTCAAGTGTGTGTATCATTTGTATGGCATCAATATGACTTTTTTTATGTTCTTTGCATATTCTTCTGAATGCACTTGTCATAGATTTGTCAACCTTTGTCATATACGAGGTACAATACGATGTTGCAGCATATGCATTGAGCACGTACTGCACATCTGTATTTTCTTTCCACATAATTGGCATGTCCTTGGAGAAACTGTTGTTCCAAATATGGGAAAGTTTTCGTTTAAGGAAAACTGTTGGTTGCCTAAGTGTACATTGTATGGCTTGGATATACTCATCTTCTGATAGATTTACCTCTGTCAAGAAGGCATCAAATCTCATCATCTCGTCAAATTATGCTTGTTCTAGGAATGCGAACAAGGATTTAGATTTCTCAACAACAACATTGTCCTCTAAACTAAGTGGCACTATGATTCTTGTAGCTCTCATTGGCGGCACGGGAAAGTTGTATCTGCAATGCGATTTTTTTCATTTTCTACAACTTCTTGTATGGTAATGTCTATGGACTTTGGCAAGCTCTGGATCCAAATGATCTGTGTTGCATGTTATGTATTTATCCACAAATTGTTCGATCTTTGAATTGTTATCAACTCCATAGACTGGTGCACCCTCTATCCACAACAGTGCGTGGTCATGTTCATTTCCCCTATTCTGGAATTCAGTCACAAAAAAGTAGTCCGATATTTTTGCGAAAAATGTTTCATCATGGCATATCAATTGTCTCAAAGCATTTATTCTATGTCTATAGTAGTGAGTACATGTCACTGGGTCTTTTCTTATGAGGTAGCCAATGTCATTATTTTCCAGTGTTTCGGTTTCTTTTTCACGTTTCCTGTTCCTATGCAGATCAGATACGACAGCCACCAATGGATCCCAGCAATGCTCTGCACTTGTAAATGTGATGAAAAATGTTGGCGGGCCCAATTGCCGGATCATTGGAAAAATATTTTTTTTGTTTTGTTGTAAATAGTCAGGAGAGGTGCAAATGTTTTTGAAATCTATGTATCCAATATCAGATTTCAGAAAATTTTCTAGGTTTACTTTGTACTTCACATCCTTGGCCAATGACTTTCTTCCTTGTAACTGGCCTTTTCTTATTCGAACCCACATGCAATACAAAATTTTCTCTATTATTATGTGCATTGTTTTGAAAAAAAAAATTGTTATGTGACAGGAGAAATAACTGCTTGAATGTAGCAGCTCCCATCAGATTATTTTATGATAACTGAATCATTCTGTAATATCAGTGGCACGTGGATCTTCATAGAACAGTGTTGGAAAGTTCATTTCCTCAATGAATTTGTCCTTGAATATTCCAAGTGGACGCTGCCCCTCGGCAGGTGCAATTTCGATAATTTTGTCTTGCAAGTCACGAATGCACTGTGAATTAGTGAATCCATGCACCAATGTCTCAGTAGGTGTTTCATTCTCCAATTCATCACTTGTATCAAATTCACTAGGATTTTAGAGAGTGTTTACAGAGTCACCATTCTCTTCTGCAAGAACACTATTCCAGTTGCCATTTATACAAATGTTCTCTGCTTTGTATAGGGCCCTGGAACATAATTCCTTTAATATTTTCATAACAACATGCACATGCACTTTGCCTATCTGATAGGCATTTTTGTATCTCAAGCATTTTTTCAGAGCCACAACAATTGTCATTGTATTGCTAATGAATTGTGGCAATGTTTTTTGCACAACATCTAGCTGAACATGCACATTAATAATTGATCCTGTTAAGCCCATTTGGGGTTGTTGATAGCCCCAAGGTCTGATTTGAGCAAATGCAATTCGCAGAGACACAAGTCTCTCCTCAAGTTTTGTAAGTGCACTTACATCTGATAGTGGTGTATTGCATCTTATTTGGTCAAGGGTTGCAAACTGTGACAATTTTCCATTTTCAAGAGACCATTTGCATGGAAGACAAACTTTGCTACTGGAAAATAGTTTCTCATGCGCTGTCAAGCAGAGGTATTCTTCTTGCAAATCAGACACGAAAGACTTAGTGTTTTTTGAAAAATTCAATTGTTCACAAATTGCACATGCAATGGAAGGAGTGTCTTTAATTTGTTTCATGTAGGCCTGTCTTGCATTTTTCTGTCGCAGGGAAGTATGGGTAGAAGCTGTTTTGTGGTTTTCATTGGTAGTAGTGCATGGTGTTTCTTCTAGACCGCGAAATGTCATAGTTGCATGAGCATTCTAGGATATGCGACCGTACTTGTTTCTGTCATGTTCTGCACAAACAAATTTCTTTAGATTGTGATATGTGAGTTTCTGTCTAAAAGGAACCATAGCAATGTATTTTTTTCTCTCGCGCATGACCTTTTTCAAACTGTGGTAACTTACTCTACGTTTCTTGCCCAAGGGCACGATGAGCTGATGGAAACTGGGATGAATTTCACTCTGACTCTGGTTCTCATAAACTACTCCATGTTTTTTGTTTAAGGCCTGTATGGCCTCATCACAACTGGGACGGATTTGATGCATAAATTTTTTCAAGTTGTGATAGCTTACTCTACATTTTTTGTTCAAGCCCTGTATGGCCTCATCACAACTGTGATGAATTCCATCCATGGATTTTCTGTTCCAGACCTCTATGGCCATATTGCAATGGGGAGGAGTCTCATTCTCGCTAAAAATCACTCGATGCGTATGCAGATTCGATGCCGTTTGGGTGGCATGGGAATTCAACCACCGATATGTCCAAACAAAGGTTCACAATGGATATGTGTTGTATCTATTTTCAATGAGAGGATGTCAATTGTTCGATCATAATTTGAATCAGTAAACTAGGAATGGACAGTTCCATCTCGCAAGGCCGACCAGACCTGGATATTTATTCTGAATATCATAGAAAACCATTGCAAACAGAATCTGCAACTGCCACATTCCCTTTTTCATATGGAAGCGCCATGTTTACAAGGTATTCCTGCCAACTTCCAACCGCCGACATATTTTCTACGAGATATGGGCAAAGGTGCTTATGCAAGCACCTAAAAGCCTGCTGGCTTCTGCCTATAATTGCATTGCAAAAGCACTGTACACTGTAAAGCCGTAGAGACTGCACATCGAACTCCACTGCGACCAAACAACAAATTGCATTGAACATACTATCTCCACAGCTAGACACAACATTTGTTGCTAGCTGTAAACCATGGCAATCCATGCGATGCATAATCCGTTTCCATTGTGATTCAAGGTATTTGCAAATGACGGACAAGTAAATATGAGGCCCTTCAACATTGCATATGGACATTTTTCTGTACAGTAGTGGTTCATAATGACCACTGACAACATTGACATCATGGAACAAGATGCAATATGGATTGTCAGATGTAGTTTTATTGAATAGTAGATATCTTGTTTTTCTTGTCAATGACCATATTCCAACTGATATATTCAACCAGTTAGACAACCACCATATACAAAATGTATCTCCCCAAACCCCCCTCTCATGTGCAGGCAGAACTGGAGATGCATACAACTGCATCTTTGAAAAATATGTAGTGACATCATGTATTCCATGCAATTGCCGAAGAATATCAGATTCTAGTTCGTATTCATAGGACTGCAAAGCCTCAACATCACCATTTTTAAAACAACTCAAGAAATAATCTATCAATCCATTGCGCATCTCGGTCGACGAATATCGGAAATGCAGTAGAACCTGAAATCTATCGAAAAGACAATCACCAACATTGTATGAAAATGCATCCAATCTAAAAAGGCCATTGCTATGCAAAACCACGTCATTGTTGTCATGTATAACAGACTGTGTATCTATTTCATACGTCTCAACATCTATTACTTCTTTCATCTCTTCAATTGTGATTTTGAAGCTGTTTGTTAGATACTTTCAGTCTGTATGAAAACAGAGAAAAGGGGGGGGAGGGGGGAAATAAAAGTAGCAAAAAAAAGGGAATGCAAAATAGGAAAACTACAAGCGCGGAACTGGGTATCAATCCCTGTATGTATCTTTCAACCTTCTTCTTCTCAACTTCAATCCCCCATAGTCCCCATAGCAGACGACAAGAAAACAAACCCACACTGGAAAGTGAACCAAACAGAAGAAACAACGCAAAGAATAACACCATAAATTTACTCAGCAGAAAGAGAATAGGTGGACACAGTTTTTCGACCCACAAAATAAAAGCATTCCCTGCATCTACACCCCGCCGGATGGTTCCCTCTTCTGATAGCTCCGAACTACTTTTCGTAAACCCCTCTGCATTGCAATTTTTGAAAAATCTATGGACGCCGCAGTTGGCATATGAAGATGCATAGTTTCCAGGAGCAGAAATTAAGAGCACAGACAAAGATGGTCTGCAACAGAATTTGAAGGCAAGGACTCCCACCATTGAAAAATAACAACAATAGTGAAACTTACACGTCAACGAGGGATGACAAGAGCACAACCCCAAAAACTGGAAACCGCAACAACAGGTCCAACAACTTGCAAAGTTGAAGAACAACAAACCAGTGAACAACCACGAAGAGGTCGAACGACAACTGTAGGACCTCAACTTTGCAAAGTTGAATCAAACAAGAACAAGAATCATGGAACGAAGCAGCGAACAAGCATTGACCACTGAAGCAGTGATGTTGAGCATGAACGAAACTGTATTGTAGCGCATCTGTACAATAAACATTTAAGACTGCCAGAGTTGTTAGGTAAACACTTAAGACTGTCAGGACCATCGAAGGGCGTGGCCTTGTGCAAGCATTTAAGAAAAAATGCATTGTGGCAGGCCTGTTCTCTCGAAGCACGCAACAATAAAAGAAAAAATAACACATAGTAATATGGTAGAGAATGTATTCTACCTAGCAGAAAATACTAAAGAAAACATTCAAACTAATGCTAGCATTAATCCACCTTCGACCAATGCATAATAAAATATATGATTCAAAAACACCACTGAAGCAGTGATGCTGACCATGAATGAAACTGTATTGCAACACATCTGTACAATAAACATTTAAGACTGTCAGAGCTGTTAGGTAAACACTTAAGACTGTCAGGACCGTCGAAGGGCGTGGCCCTGTGCAATCATTTAAGAAAAAATGCATCGTGGCAGGCTTGTTCTCTCAAAGCACGCAACAATAAAAGAAAAAATAACACATAGTAATATGGTAGAGAATGTATTCTACCTAGCAGAAAATGCTAAAGAAAACATTCAAACTAATGCTAGCATTAATCCACCTTTGACCAATGCATAATAAAATATATGATTCAAAAACACCATATACGATCAAATACTTTGGATATGTCAAAATATATAACATTGGGAATAGCGAAGACGGCAATAAGACCTCCAATCCGTTGTCCAATCCGATATTGACAAACATGGTACTTTCTATTATATAAAAATCGATGTTTTCAATTCCCTTGTTCCAACAATAGATAATATGGAAATATTTGTGGTCAATGCACAATCTAATACGAGGTCAACGATTTATCGATTGCTAGAGTCCCTCTATGCCTACGACAGGGACTAATAAGTGAATTCATTTAATTTTTTTTTTTAAATGATCATGTTAAAGCTTTTTTGGTTTCCCTAATATATATATATATTTTTTAATTATTAGAAAAATATTTTCCAAATTTTACTTTTAGAGAAACACATATCACATATTTATTGATCATTTAAAGATTTTATTTTGTTTTCTTGAGGAAAACCTCGTGGGAATAAAGTATGAGATTTTTTTTATAATATTTTTATTAAGTACATGGATTATGTGAAGTAATGCATTCTTCTCCCAACTAAAACCTCGTGGGACTCCCCACCTTTTGTTTTAACAAAAAAACAAATTAGTGCTACATTTGTGTACAAATTTCGATGTTGGAGCAACATTGGTCTTGTTGTAACATCAAAGAAAAAATATTCATTCGTCCAAACAATGTTGTCATAATTCTAACATTAATTTAATAGTGACGATCTGTCATCGTTATTTTGACATCATTAGAGTGCCACGTGGCAACTTTTTTCATAGCTTCAGTTACCCTTATGGACATTGGAATTTTGACTAGTGTTCGATGGACATTACAATTTGCCCTTATGGACATTACAATTTTTTTTGGCATTAAAACTCTAATAATGCTGGAATACAAATGCCTCATACACGACGAACAAATGTCTAACCAACTTCTGACTGTTTGTTAGGCATCAAAGTATCAATGCCAAATCGATGTTCAGGTTGTAGCATCGACACCTTGAAAGTTGGTTTGTCATTGATCGTGCGTTGAAACATCCATATTAATTGATGTTTTTTTAAACGAATTGCATGCACCCCCAAGCCACTGACACCTGAAGATACTAGTTGAATGCCTAAAGGCTTCGATATTCCAACAACTGATGTTTTTTTTTTTTTTTTAAATATGCCAAACTCTGATATGTAATACTCCACCCAATTTATCACTTTAGCGAGTAGCTTAATCATCAAGGCATAACACCTACCCTGCTTGTGCATGATTGGGAACTCTTGGAGCCAATTAACTCAACTACTTTATTTTGTACCATGTCAAAATGGTCGACCTTCCTTCACCATGTATACCACTAGCCAAGATTGTAATTAAATGTTAAGACTTCACATGTGGTTGTAGGCATTGACCTGCTAATACAAATTGAATTTGTAAGGATAGACATTGCAAGTGTGTGGAAAAGTTTAGAATTCAAAGATAAGGTTTTTAACTCATCACTATTTTCTTTGGGTGTCAAAGGTGTATGAATGTTCCAGGGAAATATGTGCGAGGGAGAGTCTTCATGATTCCAATGGAAATAATATTGTTCATTATGCTTGGGCTAGGGAATATGTCAAATAATTTGGTTGAAGCTTATTCGTTGTGGTGTGGGCTCTCCATTGCTAAAGAAAATGGCCTCATGACCTTTTTTGTCTTTGGGGATTCATTGCTGATCATAAAAGCAATAATCACCCAATTGAATCTTGGAGGGAATAAGCTCAAAGACACCATCTCCCGAATAAAACAATATTTAACCCACTTCGACTATGTCTCTCTTTTCCACATCAAGCGAGATTTGAATGGTGAGGAAAATAACTGGGTTCACCACAACCTTAAATCTTGAAACTCTAATAAAAAATGGGGGTACCAACTATTGCACAATACCTTAGAACTTTCCATTAGTGGTCATTAATAGACATCAAGTCACTCATCCACTTACCAATGAATTACAACTGGACGAGTCTCTCGAAGGATGCCAAGAGCGGGTGAGCCCCTCTCTCACATTTGGTTTGGAAGGTCTCAACTTTGTTTAATCAATATGACACAATGAATTCCCACAAGAATTATGGGATAATTCGGGCTCGGAGCTATTCACCAAGGTGAATTATCAACACTCTGGTTTAGGGGATGGTGAGTCTGTTTCTTGGAAGTGCTATCCCGATGTACTTATTGGAACTTTTGAAGAGGTGAGGTCAGTGTTATGGTGAGCAACAATTGAAGATAGTGGTGAAGGGGAGGGTTCAACTAGCATTGTTGTTTCTTGTTTGTGGTTTCTGGGTTTTGACTAGGCTTTCTTTGGTCCTCTTGCTCTTCTCTATGGGGTTATCCCTGTGTGATATCTTTGATTCTGTTTATTGGAGCAATGGAATTTGGGAGTTTCTTTTTTATTGGTGTTCTAACTCTCCATATCACATTTTTGTAAGTTTTAAACCTTTTATAGTAATGCAATGCACACATAGATTCTTAAGATAGAAAGGAAAACAATTTCAATCATACACATAGATTTAACTTGGAAACCCAACTAGGAAAACCAACTTGTTTTAGATCCACACCTCTAATTCTATTCATCTTCCTTGTTGTTTACAATACAATATGTAGGATCCTACGTCATCCAAAAACTCCTAATCCATTAACCTTGGATTATAAATCAACAATAGTTCCTTAACCAGAATTACATTACCATAGGCCACAAAATTGTGTGCCATAAAACCGCTAAAGGCGAAAACCATACTGAGAAAAAACGCTCGATAAAAATCGATTGATAAAAACATCTAAATAAAAACCTCTCGATAAAAACCTATCCTGAATCAGGTTCCCATGGAAATTGAAGGTGCAAGTCCTCTTCATTCTGGCAAGGGGAAGGAAGAACAAGGAAGTGTTCAGATTTAAACCAATATGAATGTTCCTTAAAGTTATTTGTATTTTGTGTTAGTTTGTTAGACAAACTACTAGCAAAAATACTTGGAATTCTCGTTTGGAGGGGCACCTTTTGTCTTTAGATATCAATTTAGAAATATGTCATATTTTGTGGAAGTTTAGTGAATATTGATACTGTAAACGTTGCTAGCTTCAATGCAACTAATCTTTTATATAATACAATTTCATGTTCTGGTTAAAAAAGAAAAGGCATATGAACGTTTTGCATGAACCACATCTCGATGACACTTTCAAGGGTGTAGGATTATTTCTACTCAATGTATGGAACTAATACCCAATTGCCCAAATCTATGCATGCGTATTGCAAAGAGTTCTCAAATAATCATGGAAAGTTGTAGCTTGAAAGGGTTGATAAACATGCACTAGATTTTTTTTATTTTTATTTTTATTTTAATGAAAATGTGGAGGTAAATTTCCTATAAGATGAGAGACAAATTTCAAACCTTCCTAGAATGTTAAGCTTTTTCAAACCTTTCTAGATTGTTAAACTTTTATTAACAAACAATGAGTAAATTCCTTCATATGCACGATGGGCATCCTAGAATGCAAGTCCTTCCAAAGTACCAAGAGGAAGACATATTGACATTAATATTAATGAAGATGGTTATAGTAGTCAGTTTGTTTAATACAAAATCTACATAACAACAATATTATTCTCTATGCTTGTAAATGGTTCTATAACCACAAATACTATAGTTGCTATTTTTTACCCAAACAAAAAGAAATTTCTTATGATAACTAATATACTAATATAGTGAAGGTAACATTCAAAGTAGCATTTGCTCAAGAAACATGTAACATTCAAAGTAGCATTTGCTCAAAAAACATGTAACATTCAAAGTAGCATTTGCTCAAGAAACATGTGATGATAATGAAACCATAAACATGGCAAACAAAATCTTCATACTTACTAAGTATACTATTAAACATTGGATTAAATGCTAACTTGCAATGACAAAATTACAAAATGAATGCTTAGAAATGCACCTTATAAAGAACATCAATTAATGTAATGCCATGATGCTTTCATAAACAAATTTTTACAAAACAATGTAAACTAACAAAACCAAAATCTTTAGATGAAAGCCAATCTTTTTTCCAAGGACATTCAACAAATATTAAAGTGCAGTGTATCATGAAAAAAACAAATATTTCAGATAACTTACTTTAAATGTCAACGATGCCCAATTAATACCACTTAAAAAAGAGCACTTAGCTAGCTTAAATAAATAGGATTCCAATATGGTGCAATGCACATCATAAGTACCTTAGTAAACATGAACTCACCCATATAGAATAACATCTAAGCTAACACTAATAATGCCACGGGCCATCATTGTTTGCAAAATTTTCTTACTTTAGGACTCAAGTTCACATTTGAATAGATAAATTGATTTACATACCAGTTTCATGTTAAAATACGAGAAAACCTGCATTTGCAAAGGTAATAACTTTAGATTTTTGACTTTGAACAAAAGAAAGGTGGTTGATTTGCAACTGCAATCTAAGTTTTCTAAACAAGACATCTTGGAGAGGCCACGTGCAACAACAGTGGAGATACACATGCACATTCAAGAATAAAGCATTGAATCTAAAAAACCTATCATACCAACTAGAGCCAACTCCAACTACATAATAGCTCCCTTCCATGTTATTATCAATTAATTCCTAGAATTAGAATTACAAGTGAGTACACATTCTTCAATTATCAATGTATTATTTAAAATCTCAAATTATAGAGGATATATTAGGACAACCTCAAGTTCAACTTCTTTCTCCCGTTGATTAACTATGATCACATTTATTGTGACTAGATGACAATCAAAGAGTTTAGAACGACCACAATACCGATAATTGGTTGGAGTTTGTATAACTTAAGCCAACTTTTTTGGTAGTTGTGGTCATGTATCACTCTTAAGGTTCTCAGTAATGTGCAAGCCATCTTTAAGGCTTTTAGTAATGTGCAAGCCATCTTCAACTTCAATTACAATTAGTGTTAATTTATGAAATTAACATTACACATAGATTGATAAGATTGATATATTGATGTAATTTTTTTTTCTCTAATTAGAAAAGTTGAAGAAACTACTATTTACACGAGAACATAATATTCACATATATTCTCTTTGAATATTCTCTCCTATTATTTTGATTCTTGCACCTTGATAACACTAGTTAGATGATTAGGTCAATCAATTTGATCAATTGTAGAACTAATGCCTTCATAAATCCAAACTACTATATAACATCACCTACAAAATTAGAATCAATAGTGTGGAAGTATTGTAAGAAAATTTAATGTCACTCTACAATAGGGATCAATGTATACTTTTGCATGTCCTCGAGGTGTAGGACAGACGATGAGGGAGTGTGCTATTAAGGCACTTCATGATGTTAAAGTCACCGGTTCGAAACCTGGGAGGACAAAAAATCCAACCATGTTAAGGGTTGGTGTGGCTTAGGCCGGGAGCGATCCCCGGGTGATTTTGATGGCTTAGATGCCCTTGAGTCACGGTTTCTTAGCCACAGGCTAGTCCCGTAGGTCATGGACAAACTAGCAAACAAAAAAAAAATGTATACTTTTGCATAAAGAATATCAACTATACACCTTTCCCAAAATACTAGGATTAAAAAAAGGCTAAAGTTGGATGTGCAAAGAAAAATAAAGCAGATGTTGAGTATAACATTGAAAAAGAGGTAGAGAAAATAATATATGATGTGCATGATCAAGCAATAAGTTGTGCTAAAGGAATACATAGAAAACACATAATTCGTCTCAGAGAAGAGATTGAAAGACTAATGCTCTTTTTCTCTGACCAACCTAGTTTACTTAATCCTAATATCAGATGGTGTTTTCAACTTTAGCTTTGGTTTGCTCTAAAGTTATGTGGTACTTCTGACATATTGGTTTGATATTGAGAAGATCTAAAGAAATGCGTATAATTGTGCATGTAGAGATTGATTCTAGTGATCCAACTATAGGTTTTTATTTGGATGGAATGGACAAAGCTTTGCTTCTTGGTTTGAAAATATGTATCAACTATGAGGGGAAATGTCTCGAACTTATGTATGGGCGACACATATTCTTCTACTTTATATTATAAGGATTGGTCAATTTGTCATCCTTTGTGTACCTAGAGAGTTCACAACAATCATTGGAAGACATCTTTGGGAACCTGTGAAAGAAGTACTTGTTACACATGGGAAAATAGAATTTGGAGATGACACTTACATAATAATAGCAGGGCTCACCAATGCTTATTCTCAGTATGTCAAGACCTTTGAAGAGTATGAAATTCAATGATATGAGGGGGATACTTGTTACACATGGGAAAAGAGAATTTGGAGATGACACTTACATAATAATAGCAGGGCTCACCAATGCTTATTCTAAGTATGTCAAGACATTTGAAGAGTATGNACCTTTGAAGAGTATGAAATTCAATGATATGAGGGGGATACTTGTTACACATGGGAAAAGAGAATTTGGAGATGACACTTACATAATAATAGCAGGGCTCACCAATGCTTATTCTAAGTATGTCAAGACATTTGAAGAGTATGGAATTCAATGATATGAGGGGGATTCCACTTTGTTTGGACTAAATCATTAAGTGCATATACTAAAGAGTTCAAAAATATTGCCAAATCAATGTCATAGGGAAATAATATAGATTTAGATCTACAATATTTTGGATATGTAAATCCATTTTCTCACTCCCATCGTCATTCATTTAAATTCAAATGGCGTAAAGTTTGGTGATGTTAAACAAGATCTGTATGAAGACTACACACATGAAAGGAGAAATAAATCATATACCTCATTATTGAGTGTAAGATGGTGTAGAAAAGATTAATGCCCTATCACTTCGAGAGCACATATGTTCCTATGAATTTATTGTAACACACCCACTATGTAGTTTTTAAAAATTTCGGGGTTAATCTCTCACAATTGAGAAATCCCCAGAAGCCTACATTAGCGAAATGCCGAATCCCTGGCTCTATATCGGGATTCGGGGTTTCTTCCATCGGGGTTTTGACACCCACGATGTCTTAGCGACTACAATCACCAATCTTCGATCTCTGATTCACTCCTTGGTTTCCTCAGCCCCACTTGGCTAAGCCTTTGATCCACACGACCGGCTCCTATATGA
>SNQJ01S0011468.1:254470-274408 GCA_010110895.2 Picea sitchensis | reverse complement strand
GGAGAGGGTTGAGGAGAATAATATATTGCTTTCATTGCTTGGGTTGCCATACCTCTAACAATTCTCCATCCATTTTTGGAGGCATCTTTTCCTTGGCTATGCTATAACACCTATCTATAGTGAGTGGATCGATGAAGGCAACGTGAGGAATCTTTGCTCACATATACTCATTTTGTGCCTTCCCTCTTGGTGGATGAATATTTATTTGGGTTATTTGTTTTTTCTTGATTACTTTTTCGTTTCTCTTATGGGGTCTTTGAAGTAGGATCAGGGTTTGTTTGTGATTATATTCAAAGATGTTTTCTATTAGTTTACGAGATATATTCAAAATCAAAGAATCAGATCTTGATTTTAGATAGGGTTTATCAAATTGTTTCTACTCTTTTTGTTATAAGCCAAGCATACAATTGTAGGGTAGTGGTCTTGTTATATTTGAATGCAATAAAATTCAAGATTATCGCTTAAGCATGTGCATGTACTTACTCTCCTCTCCCTTCACAAATTCCTTTAAGGTAAATTAAATTTGGCTCACATAGTGATGAGCCACGAAATTACCATCATTTGACATCTTCTTTTCCTTCTTTTTAACCCTTTATCATTTACATATAACACTGTCTTATCCATTTTAATGGCCATATGCGGGATTTAGGCTCAAGATGTTTTCCAATTGCATTTCTTAATATTTCATTGGATTTCTTATTAACATTAGGGGAAGTAGCGTGTTTTGTATTTACTTTTGAAGTGGCAGCTCATGTGTGGACAAGTCATTACAGGTTTTTGCTTTAAAGGTTCACATATTCTTCAAATCAGGGTCATTGCACATCCATTGCCACAGATTCAGAGTCATTAAATGTTGATACAATTGTGAGGTTCTCATGTTTTCAAACCAGTCTTCTGCAGAATCCCTGTAGCTACCTGCTGCAGAATCCCTGTAGCATCCTGCTACAGAATTAGGCCTGTACAACTTAGAACCACTTAAATATATATGTGTTCACAATAGATTAAGTTGACCGTGATCATAAAGTGCAAGTATTCTAGGTTTCCTTGGAAGATATATGAAGGATTTCAAGAACAATGAAGGCATATCAGCAAGGGAAATTAATGTGAATATATTCCGCGTGGAAATATATCAGCAAGGAGATTAATTTGAAATATTTCCAGCATATGTAATATGTGTATGTGAGGCTTCACTAATAAACATATAATATCAGTCCCAACATATAATATCAGTCTCAACACTTAATGTCAGTCCCAATGCTAAAATGATATCAGCATAGAACTTTTAGCATGTGCCTGTGAGTTTTAATGCAATATTCAACATATTACATTAATAACTTCAACATAATTAAAAGATCAAAATCAACATATTAAAGGCACGAAGGTACAACTCAACATTCATCGTGGGAAATAAATTAAATAAATTAACACGGTAGCATATGCGTATAGTCACAAGGTTCATCATTCAACATGTGCTAAATTCCAGGATAAGACACGACACAAAACTGTTGAACCAACTCAACCATCGATTAAATGAAATCCATGGAATTCAGAGGTAGTTGATTATTTTAATTGGTCGATATGTAACAACATAACCACTTGGGCGCACAACTGAAGTTATCTATGTTCTCATTGGATGATTGATGGATCATATTGGCAACCAATCAGAGGACAACAGTTTAGTTTATTTTTAGAGTTTGTTAAACCACTTAGTAACATAATAGGAGGAGGTTGTCACTCCATGTTTAGAGCTGAAGACCCTCTTTTATTGTATAAATATGTGTGCTCTCATAAGAGAAAGGGGACAACTAGTAAGTTTGTCCTCCTGTTGTAGTCATACTGCTGTGTAAGAGCCGAGAGCTCAAGCTCATACTTAACAAATTTCTATCTATGTTGTGTTTGCTTATTGTTGTCCACTGGTGGTGATTTAAGATTGAGAGCACATGCCTACCTGTGAGGAAGGGCCCACTCACAGGTAAGGTTATGTGTTGCATGCAATCTTTTGTGTTCTTAGATAGCTGCCAATTTGATTTTGATTTAGAATTGCATAATTTTATCTTTGTTCCAAACCTTGGCTGCACAATGGCCACTGGTTTTGTCCTACAGAATGATGAGTAGGATGTGTTAGGACTTAGATTTATGCAAATTATTAATTTCATGATCAGTCTTTGCTTATATTAATACTATATGTCAAATATGTGCTTGCATTCCTTATCTGTAACAATATTTGGAATATCATTAACAAAGTTGTAAATTGGGGAATTATATGGTTTGTTAATCTAGTCCTAGCATATTAACCAAGTAATAGTTTCATTTATGATATTTTAATGTGTGAGTTAAAATGAAATAGATGGTTTTCTTTGCATTGCTTGGAGTGCTGCAAAACCACTTTATCTATGACCCCACGAGGTGAATACACGAGGGTATAGGGTTATGAGAGCTCAGAGACCTTATCCCGAGAGGTACCACCAGCTGGGATGGGGGTTATAGCACTGTGACTTTATCCTTTTATGCTTTTCTTCGATTTATGCATAGTCTTGTTTAGTTAGTCTTTCTCGTTAGCTAGGCAAAGTCCTTCTTCTATGCATACTACACCGAGTGCCTCGCAAGTATAAACTGAACCCCGGGTTGACAAATTAAGTGAAAGAGAGTAAAGTGACACCATTAATTGGGAATCATATTTGCACCTCGTCACATAGAAAAATGATGATGGAATGCCTTTAAACATAATTTGAATTATGGTGTTGATACAACACTTTGTATGAAATCAAATAATCCAAACAATGGTTTCTTTGATAAAATTTTGCAACACTCTTTGTTGAGATAATAACTTATAACACAACTTAGAGAAACATTAAGAATAACAACACTACCAAAATTGTTCATAATTCTAATAATCTCTATCTTACTCATACTTGCCACGTCCTTAGTAGCAAGATATCAAAATATTTGATACCACAATATAAGCTTATGTGCAACTTCAACCACCCAAGCCTTACTAACCAACACATTCACATCAACATCGATTTCCCTTTTGATGCCAACCTTGACTACTAATAGTTGATATATTAGTTCAAAGCTTGGAAGATGGCCCTTCTTGGATTCCTTTAGCAAACTTCTGACCATTCCATTGCAACAAGAACTTGGTCTTATCAAGCATGGATATAACATCAACATTTGTTATCTCTTTTATGGATAGTGTGTTTTTCTTGATATCTAGTATATCAAGCATGTCATCGATCTCTCTTATTTTTCTAGTTTGCATCCTTGCATGCATTTTTATATATCCTTCGACATTGACACATGCATCGTTTCCATAACACTTGTCCTCTTTTTTCTATTTTTTGCATTAAGAAAATTGCTCATGATTCAAAGTCATGGGTTGGGATGCCCCGACCCACCAAAAATCTTGGAGTTGTCTTGTAAAAGCATATATTGAAGATATGAATCTCTTAGCTAGTTGATCATTACCATTCATTGCATTCACTTTTATGAACTTATTCCTTTTTAACTTCAGATCTTCCTATCTTTGACGATAACTCTTAGATGTCCTTTTATTCACACCCATAAATGTACACTATCACTTTTGTTATTTTAGGTTCTATTAACTTAGTTGCATTACATTACCATAATATCAATGACCCTTTTCTCTTGAAATTCCTAATGGTTTGCCTTACTCAAGTTTTTTTTACATCAATCTTGTTCAAATCTAGGGAATCCATTAGATGTGACACGTGGTTGATGTTGATGTTTTGGTCACTGGTAGAGAACCAACTCTAAACAATCATGATGAGCTCTTATCGATCCTTTGGCTTGGTTAAAAAGTGTTTTTGTTTGGGCATTTCACCCTTTTATAGTTGTTCCCTCAAACTTTTGGATATTTTAGACTTCTATTTTATATAAAAAGTTTGTAAAAATCATTTCTTAATAATAAACACAAAATATTTTTTTATGTAAAAATATTCAAAATATGGAATTTCTAGACATATAACCCATTTCCCCTAATTAACACAAAATGTCAAATATATATAAATCTCCTTTTAAAAATATCTTAACACTAATCAATACCACACACTTACCAACTTCATCATATACTCATGTAAAAAATATCTAATACTCCTATCTTAACATGATTGAATATTTTTTATTTATTTTATTCCGTTTAATAAATTTCAAAATAAAAACATTTTCACCTTATATTTTGTAATTGAATCAATACAACATTATCTAGATATAAGATTAACATAAATCAATTTGAATATTGTATCTCATAAACATCTAGTGAAAAACTTTATCACATATATATAAAAGTATTATTTGATATTAATTTTTTCCCCTTTCAATACATTTGATGTGGAACATCAATTTTTGCTAATTAGTCTAATTATCTCGCATCTATATTATATGTGATATATGTGATGTGTGATGTGAGGTATTTTATTTGTGATAAATTTAATTTTATGATATACATAAATGAATTAAAATCTTGTTTGTGGGACAAGGGATCTCCCTCCGCTCAACGATTTGACTGGTAAAGTCTACGAAGGTATACATACCCTACCCCCCTTTGGCTTAAGAGGAAACACATGTTCTTAACCATTAGACCCACTCAGGCTGTATTTTAATAATAATCTATTTTTAAGGTCATAGCCAAACCAACACACCAAATTAGTGTATGAGACACCCTTGAATGATAAATATCCAAAGGTTAGGTTTTGGATCATGAGTTTAAGATCAAAGTACATTCATTGAATGATAAATGTCCAAAGGTGTAGAAATTTTTCGATCTCAAAAAAATGTACCACTTTTGTGGTGATTTTGTCGGTTCATTGTTTTCAGATTGGTTGAAAAGATTAGTCCGAGTGCATTGTCACTTGGTTATTCTTAATTAGATTTTAATCCCAGGCTCAACTCTCCAATAAAACTTGATATATTGTGATATGGTTAGATGAATAGTTCCCAAACATTTCAACCTTTACTAATTTATAAATGATTGATATATTTGGTTTTCAGACGGTTGGATATACTCTTAAGTTATAGTGATAGTCAATTCATTTAATCTCAAATCTAGCACAACTCACTCTAATAGTGAATGATTCCTATGGTTAAAAAAACCGAATTTTATGAATAACTTCGAAATGATGAGAGAGTGAGGGTCGCGCGTTCGATTCATGGGAAGGCAGCGTTGCTGGCGGGCACACAAATCTGTTTTAGCTGCGTCATACTCTGCGACAGGGTAGGAAAACAGATCATTTTAGTGACAGGTTACATTGCAATTTGTCGAGACTCCGTGGCCCAATGGATAAGGCACTGGTCTACGAAACCAGAGATTCTGGGTTCGATCCCCAGCGGAGTCGCTTTGAACTCTTTTTGTCGGCAAGAATGTCATTTTTGTTTCTCGCGTACAACCACTCTTTATGTAGTTTGATTGTTTTCATAGACCAGCGCTTTTCCATTGAACCATGAATCTGACTATCTGCCTGCTATTCTTTCCATTATTTAATATGGTTACATTTTTGTTGTCATGGTTTTGTAGGAGCCACATGCCATTGATGGTGTAGTAAAAAATTACAAATTAAGTAATTTCTGAGCAATAAAAAATTACAAATTAAGTAATTTCTAAATCACGGGAAAAGTTTAAATCACTATGCCACTTGAATGTGTTCGGAAAAAGTGTTACCTTGCTTTCCATACCATGATATTACTAATAACATAAATGAGATTTGAACCTGAGTGGGGAAGGATAACAATTTTCCTTAAACACTTGAGCTACACTCAATTGACATTCATATTGTATCTTATGACCATACACATAAAATATATGAGATTAAATGTAGATGACATAAATATTACACTATTGACTATTTACTACATATGTGGACCCTATTACATATACAGCCAATCCCATATATACTCTCCTCCTTTTTAGTTCTTATAGATTGTTTTAAATTGTTTTAATTCTATATAATCTAACGTACTTATAATGTTCGTCACTCTTATAAAAATGTATAGCCATTTTGACAATCTACATAATTTATTATTGTTAAGTCCATTTTTATTCTTGTTTTTCTATAACTATTGTAAACAATTATAAATAGGACGGTACATTCAGACTATATAACTACAGTAGACAATTATTAGTATTAGTAGGACATCCAATTCATAACTTACTATTGTTAGGTAAATTATTATTCTTATTTTTCTATACCTATTGTAGAAAATTATAAGTAGGACATCACATTCAGATTATATAACTATTGCAGACAATTATTACTAGTACATCAAATTCATAGTATAAAATGAAGTACACTTTATATTGCTTTATTTGTTAAAAATACTAAGGTTGTTCATGAATTAAAGTATTTTATACAAATTAATAAAATTCATATTGCACTGTTTTAAGTGTAAGTTTTGGATATTTTCATAAACATTGGTAATCAAATCAAAACACTATTATACAAATTACTAAATTACTGATTTCAATATATTGTTTTTATATTTTCATTATCTTTATCATAAAAATAAAAATTTCTAAAATTAATTATCAAATGTCAATTATTTCTAAATTCATTAACTATATAATAGAGTTTACAAAATCTCTTTCAAAAATCATTCATTTACCTCTTCTGAAATAATTGTTAATTTAAATTATAATGTCCATACAACATCTATGAATCAAACAATCCAATAACTTTTTCTTCTTTGATTGAATTACTTTTTCTTCTTTGATTGAATTTGTCAAAACTATTTACTGCATTACTAATCAAACAACCCAATAACACTTTCTTCTTTAATTGAATTTGGCAAAACTATTTGGTACATTACTAACTTGTATAATATTTTCTTAGTTCGTATCCTTGCATGCATTGTTCATCTCTATCCTTTCCTCTGGAATTGACCCTTGCATTGTTTCCATAAACACTTGTCTTCTTTCTTCTACTTTCTTGCACAAAGAAACACTTATGATTCAAAGGCATGGGTTGAGATGCCCATAAACCAATCTGACAAAATATCAAGTATGTATGAATTTGTTCTTGTTTAGATATCTTAATATTAAGAGAAGTTAGGTATTCAACCAACTTCTTGAACTAACTTTTTCATGTGCTTATGATGACATTTGGTGTTTCTTGTCTTGGTATATGATTATTTATATAGACTTTGGAAGAAACACGTGGATATTGTCAACTTGCAAAGACATATTCGATACTAAATGTACTTTATAAACTAAAATCACGTAATGGATCGCACCAACTTTCAATGGATGTTATCTACCGTGCAAAGTAAATGCTCCAATTTGAGTAAATATTCACTATGGTTTATTACACATTTATTCTCAACTTCAAATGTAAAAAATATATCATTATTTCCATATTTTCTTATAAGTTTTTGGTTGAGCTCATTGTTGTATCTTTATCTTTCTCTCTTCTCTCTCCATCTTATGTTGGAGCCAAGTTTTGATGTACTTACTTCCCTCTTTCTTTGAAGTTGTTTTATACATAATCATCTATTTTCATAGCAAATTTCCCTTTGGTTGTGAAATCTGACGACATAAGAAGTCAGAGTTCTCATCAATTGAGAATTTTGATCAAGTTTTTGATGATCTAGGTCATTCTAGAATTAGGCAAAATCCATAGAGACATTGTTCCACCATACATAGAACTTGTATCATGGTGGAATTCTACCCATACCTGAAGAACTCTATCCACCCTTGAAATTTGCGTTTAATTCTTATCAAATTTGTGACCAAAAAAAAATCTATCTTTTTGTGACAAAATTAACTTACTCCACTTCCCTTTTATATGCAGTCTTTCCCAAACACCATTTACCATCTATCATAACTTGTAAAGATCAATATTAAACTAAATTATACCTTATAAAATGGATAGTCATTTGGTTTAAGTAGCTAAAGAAATGAGTTACATTAATCATACATGATGTAGAATATATTTCCTTAAAATGCGAAGCATTTTATTTTCATTCAAACTCTCTAATTAAATAATTAAATAAATGAATTATAATAAGCATATGCGATATCGATTAATGAGATAAGTTCTTTTCAGTAAACCTTCAAAATTGACTCCTCACGGGATCAAATTTCACAAGATTTTATAAGTAAAACCATGCACACTATCTTTGTTTCAGCAAGGAAAGTGTGCATGGTTTTACTTAAAGTTTGCATGCACATTGTCCTAAGGGATAGTGTGCATGGATTTACTTGAGAACTTTGTTATGCATTGGGAGCAATTTCAAAATCATTTATGATCATGTTATGAATTGAGAGTAATTTCAAAACTATTTATGATCCTAAGAGGGTATGTGTATTTCTTATAGGTCATACATTTATATAGGGGTTTTAATAATAATTTAATTAATAAACTTCGTCGAAAAAAGTGAAGTAGATTTTGTCGATTTGTTACTGTATGCATTGTCTCTTTCATGGTTGCTTAATCCCTATACATTCTAAATTGTTATTGCATGCATTGTCTCTTTCATGGTTGCTTAGCCCCTATATATTCCCGAGGCATTTATTGAAGGGTTTTTTCAACACTAATATGAAGACTTTATTGTATTCATTTAGTCAATTGCTTTCATTGAAGCCACCCTCATATATGAGGGATGTTTTCTCTATTATTTCCCCCACCCCCTCATATGTTTTCTCTATTATTCCCCCTACCCCACCCTTATATTATGTTTTCTCTATTATTCCCCCTACCCCACCCTCATATTATGTTTTCTCTATTATTCCCCCCACCCCCCTCATATGTTTTCTCTATTAGAGAAAACATATGAGGGGTGGGGGGGCAGGGGGCAGGTGTTGAGGAGAATAATATATTGCTTTCATTCCTTGGGTTGTCATACCTCTAGCAATTCTCCATCCATTTTTGGAGGCATCTTTTCCTTGGCTATGCTATAACAACTACCTATAGTGAGTGGATCAATGAAGGCAACATGAGGACTCTTTGCTCATATATACTCATTTCATGCCTTCCCTCTTGGTGGATGAATAGTTATTTGGGTTGTTTGTTTTTTCTTGATTACTTTTCATTTCTCTTGTGGGGTCTTTAAAGTAGGATCAAGGTTTGTTTGTGATTATATTCAAAGATGTTTTCTGTTAGTTTAGGAGACATATTCAAAATCAAAGAATTAGATCTTGATTTTAGATAGGGTTTATCAAAGTTTTGCTACTCTTTTTGTTATTAGCCCCACCCTCATATATGAGGGGGGTGGGGGTGGGGGAAATAATAGAGAAAACATATGAGGGGTGGGTGGGTGGGAGGGGAGAATACTATATTGCTTCCATTGCTTGGGTTGTCATACCTCTAGCAATTCTCCATCCATTTTTGGAGGCATCTTTTCCTTGGCTATGCTATAACACCTATCTATAGTGAGTGGATCGATGAAGGCAACATGATGACTCTTTGCTCATATATACCTATTTCATGCCTTCCCTCTTGATGGATGAATATTTCATTGGGTTATTTGTTTTTTCTTGATAACTTTTCATTTCTCTTGTGGGGTCTTTGAAGTAGGATCATGGTTTGTTTGTGACTATATTCAAAGATGTTTTCTGTTAGTTTAGGAGACATATTCAAAATCAAAGAATTAGATCTTGATTTTAGATAGGGTTTATCAAAGTTTGCTGCTCTTTTTTTTATTAGCCCCACCCTCATATATGAGGGGGGTGGGCTGGGGTGGGGGGAATAATAGAGAAAAAATATGACGGGGGGAGGGAGGGGGGCCGAATAATATATTGATTTCATTGCTTGGGTTGTCATACCTCTAACAATTCTCTATCCATTTTTGGAGGCATCTTTTCCTTGACTATGCTATAACACCTATCTATAGTGAGTGGATCAATGAAGGCAACGCGAGGATTCTTTGCTCGTATATACTCATTTCATGCCTTCCCTCTTGGTGGATGAATAGTTCTTTGGGTTATTTGTTTTTTCTTGATTACTTTTCATTTCCCTTGTGGGGTCTTTGAAGTAGGATCAAGGTTTGTTTGTGATTATATTCAATGATGTTTTCTATTAGTTTATTTGACATATTCAAAACCAAAGAATCAGATCTTGATTTTAGATAGGGTTTATCAAAGTTTTTCTACTCTTTTTGTTATAAGCCAAGCATACAATTGTAGGGTAATGGTCTTGTTGTATTTGAATGCAATAAACTTCAAGATTATCGCTTAAGTATGTGTATGTACTTACTCTCCTATCCCTTCACAAATTCCTTTAAGGTAAATTAAATTTGGCTCACATAGAAAAATGGTGATGGAATGCCTTTAAACATAATTTGAATTATGGTGTTCATACAACACTTTGTATGAAATCAAGTAATGCAAACAATGGTTTCTTTGATAAAATTTTGCAAGACTCTTTGTTGAGCTAATAACTTATAACACAACTTAGAGAAACATCAAGAATAACAACACTACCTAAATTGTTCATTATTCTGATAAGCTCTATCTTACGCATTCATTCCACGTCCTTAGTAGTAAGATATCCAAATATTTGATAACACAATATAAGCTTATGTGCAACTTCAACCACCCAAGCCTCACCAACCAACACATTCACATCAACATCGATTCCTCTTTTGATGCTAACATTGACTACTAATAATTGATATATTAGTTCAAAGATTGGGGGATGGCCCTTCTTGGATTCCTTTAGCAAACTTCTGACCATTCCATTGCAACAATAACTTGGTCTTATCAAGCATGGATATCGCATCACCATTTGTTATCTCTTTTATGGATAGTTTGTTTTTCTTGATATCTAGTATATCAAGCATGTCATTGATCTCTTTTATTTTTCTAGTTTGCATCCTTGCATGCATTTTTATATATCCTTCGACATTGACACATGCATTGTTTCCATAAACACTTGTCCTCTTTTTTCTATTTTTTGCATTGAGAAAATTGCTCATGATTCAAAGTCATGGGTTGGGATGCCCCGACCCACCAAAAATCTTGGTGTTGTCTTGTAAAAGCATATGTTGAAGTTATGAATCTCTTAGCTAGTTGATCATTACCATTCATTGCATTCACTTTTATGAACTTATTCCTTTTTAACTTGAGATATTCCTATCTTGACGATAACTCTTAGATGCCCTTTTATTCACACCCATAAATGTACAATATCACTTTTGTTATTTTAGGTTCTATTAACTTAGTTGCATTGGGAGGGTTCACATGATACACTCCATATGTGGTTGTCACAATTAATTTCATCCAAGAATCAATGGGAGTTTATGAGATCGAGAAGGCGTTAATGGTGGCATCATTGGCAGAACTGTCGGATCAACCGCACTTGGCGCTAGGTTATGGAACCCACCTAGCTGTTGGATCCTTATCCGATGGTTCCTCTTGTTTCTAGACTGTATCAGTCTGACCTTCTCTAGTTTAGGGCTTTTCGTTTTGTTATCCTCTGATTTGCATGGAACTTGGAGTTGTCGTCATTTCCAATGACTGACAAAGAGCCTTAACTCTCTTCCTTAAACTACTCTGCTCTTTCCCGGTACTTTTATTTATTGCCTTAGTGGTTGTCTTCTCCTAGCTTGACCTCTCTCGTGTGGCATGAGTTGTTAGTCATTGGAGTGGGTTTACACCTCAGTTGTAGTAATGACAAAGCCCACATTAAATTTTTAATTAACTATGGAGGTCTTTTCAGGGTCTGCATTTGTCCTGACTGTGCGAGGTGGCTGTCTCTGGGGGTTGCTTCCAACACCTTCCAAATGGAGGTTGAGGTCAACACACTCATGAGTGCAACTGACGAGGCCCTTTGGAAGAGTGTCAGACTCTTCACATCGAAGGATGCACAAACTGTAGCTACTTCCTTTCCCTCTACCACCCTGAACTTGGCGGAACACTTGTTTTCCTCGATCGATGTTGCCACTGAATCTCCTATCATCGCTCCCTTTCTGCCTTCCGAGACTGGTCTCCTCTTTCGGGCACTCTGGTTTGCACCGAAGTGTAGGTTCTCGTGAGCATAGTTCAAGGGTACATAACTGGCAACCCAAGAGTTCGGGTTGTAAACGACTGTGGAAAGCCAACAAGACAATACACCGCCTTATCATGGGTTCATATGTAGACTTGGAGGAGAGTGTCTGTCTTTCTCTCTATGGACTTGTTGGTAGGATTTCCTATCGCTCTATGTGTAAGTGTTCACTTTCGGTTTGGATTTCAGATACCTGGTTTCCTTTAATGGGGTATATTCCAGAGCTCATTTCTCTTTCTCATGACTGGTTCGGTCTTTTATTTAACTTGCCAGAGTATTCTCAACGTATTCTGGACACTTTATGGAGTATCAGTGGATGTAGCCTAATGCTTAAGAGATGGCAGATTAGCTTTGATCCTGCCTCAGATTATTTTAGACTGTGACACCTGTGGGTTTTACTTCTTGGCCTTCCAATTCAATATTGGACAGATAAGGCTCTTACAACCATAGGCAACGAGCTCGGGCGTTTCATCTGTTTGGATGATAATCTTTTAAAAGGTTCCGATAGAAAAATGGCCGGGACACTAGTCGAGTTGGATGTTCACACGGGGCTACCAAAGACTTTGGATATCATTTGGCGAGGCCGCATGGTGACCCAATGCCTTGATTACCTTGGAATTCCCTTCCGCTGCTTTTGCTGCGTCAAGATGGGACACCTCTGGCATGACTGTACTAGAGAACCGAAATATGAAGAACATGAAGCTTCATACCTTTGTAAGCTCTCGTGGGAGGACTCACCAGGAGTAGACTTATACACTATGGAGACTAAAGGATTTATGGATACATGTGACTGGAAGTCTACAACTCTCGATTCTCTCATTGGTAAGCTCAAGAAACTATGTCCTACCTTTTATTTTACCCTTACTTCTTGGGAAATGCATATGTTGGACTCTTCTGTTATCTTGAGTATGAGGCCCATAAATCTGGTCGTTTCTATTTCTCCGTAGATCTCGCCTATTCCTCTTTTACCCACTGCGGAGCAAGAGTCCCCTTAGAGTTTTCCTACCCCTCAAATCCTGACACTTGCTAGAGATGAAAGGGCTCATACTAGTCCTTTGGATCCTGGTGGGGTTGTCTTACCTACTAGTCCTTTTCATTTGACTATTCCTAATCACAGTTCTGTTGCACCTCTTCCTATTGATGACTCTGAGCTTGTTGGGACTGATCCACCGGTTTCAAACCCTTTGGCTTTTGGACACACTAACCTTGGGAACCTACTTAAAAAATTGGCCCCTTCTTCTATTGAGACGCTGCATCCGGTTCTGATTCCTACTTTTCGAGGCATGTCACCTATTATCCATGAGAGCTCAGACTTACCTTCTTCTACGCACGGTGTTAATTCTAGTGACTCTACTAGGAAAGACTTCTCTTAGTCTCGGGGCTTGGGACTTGAAACTTCACCTATAAAAACCCGCAGTGCTCGGAGAAAAGATATTTCATCTGTTACTCTTTCGACTTTTTCTTCTACAAAAAATTCTGACCTTGGGGCGGTTAGAGGCATTAAATCCCTAGCTAGGTCACGTCCGTGATACTTCTCTCCCTCAACATCAGAGGGGTGGGGGGCACCCTAAAAAATGCCTCCCTCAGGAGACTTATTGACGAAACCCATCCTAGCATTATCTTTTTACAAGAAACTTTAGTTGATGTACAACATGATCGAGCTTTCTTCAGTAGCATAAGGTCGCAGTGGTTTGTTAGTGCTGTTAGCTCCATGGGCAGATCGAGTGGGCTACTTGTTTCTTGGGATCTTTTTTTGTTTGAGCTAGAACCTTTCTTATGTTGTGGCAGTATTTTGTTGACAGGTACCTGTTGTGCTAACAAGCGACATGTCAACCTTCTCAATGTTTATGGTCCTTGTACTGATAGGCTTTCCTTATGGACAAAAGTTTCGAATATTGGCCTTCTGGCTAAACTAAATCTTATTGTCGTAGGTGATTTTAATTTTACCTTATCAACAAATGAGATATGGGGGGACACTGCTTTACCTGATCCAACAACCTTACCATTAAAAGATATCTTCCTACACAACAACCTAGTGGATTTATTGCCGACTACTGTGGTTCCTACTTAGAGGAATGATATAATTGGTGCAGAGTGTATATCTAAGTGACTGGATCGTTTTTTCGTTTATGAATATCTTCTTCAACTTTCAGAAAGATATAGATCCTGGGTTCAATATCCGTTCCTATCGGACCATGCTCCCATCTTTTTGTAGCTGGATTCATTCTCTCATCGCTCTACGTATCCCTTTAAGTTCAATCCGATGTGGTTACAGGACCCTGACTTTGAGCGACTTTTCAAAAAGGTTTGGATTGACCATGCCTTTCTACAAGAAGTTGACGTGCAGAGACATCTTGCGTGGAAGCTGAAACACTTAAAATTGAAAGTTAAAAGTTGGGCCCATTTACAGATTATTAAGAATACTCATAGACTCACACAGCTGGAAGATAATATTCAGTCATTGATCCATGATCATTCTGAGGGAACTAGAACACCTAAATTTGAACAACATTTAAAGACTCTTGAGGAGGGGCGGAACAAGCTCTTGCTGGTCGAGGAGGCTCATTGGTGTCAGAAGAGTAGAGCTATTTGGATCAAATGTGGGGATCGAAATACAAAGTATTTCCATCATTTTTCCAACTTTAGGAGGAATCATAAACATATTTTGGATTTAAAGACAGACACAACAAACATTATTATAGGACAAGACAAGCTTTTACCAACGACCTTTCATTTTTTCAAAAATTCCTATAGTCATCAAGGTCTTACAAACATTACAGACTAAGCTTCCATCACTGGACTCTTTCCTAGACTCATCAGTGAGAGGGATGTCGATCTTCTTAATGCTACCTGTACTAAAGAGGAGATTTGGAAAGTTCTTGATACTTTCAAAAGGGATAAGAGTCTCGAACCCGATGGTTGGACCATTGAGTTTTACCTACACTTCTTTGATCTTGTTGGAAATGATCTGTGGGAGTTGGTGGAAGATACCAAGATCAGAGGGGTGGTCAATCGAGCTTTAAACTCTACTTTCTTGACTCTTATTCCCAAGACCAATCTTTCGTCTTCCTTTAGTGACTACAAGCCTATTGCTCTATGCAATCTTTGCTACAAGGTAATCACAAAAATACTAGCCAATAGGATTAAACCTTACTTGTCGCGCCTTATCTCGGGTGATCAATTGGGCTTCATTAAAGGTCGTCAGATATTGGATGCTATTAGGACCACACATGAAGTCTTACACAACATTAAAAAAAAAGAGATCTAGGCATTGATTTTAAAATTAGATCTCAAAAAAGCTTTTGATTGTATTAATTGGGACTTCCTTTGATTAATACTACTACAATCTGGTTTTGGTCAACTTTTCACAAGATGGATCATGGGTTGTGTTTCTAGTGCGACCATAGTTGTATCGGTGAATGGGGAAGCAACTCCTTTCTTCCAAAATGAGAGAGGCTTGCGGCAATGATTCCCACTCTTTCCTCTTTTATTTATCTTGGCCATGGAAGGACTGATGGCCATGGAAGGACTGAGCATTCTACTCAAAACTAGTCGACATGTAGGGAGAATTACATGCATTAAGGTTTCAAGACTAGTCAATATTTTGCATATTTTCTTCATGGAAGATATTCTTATTGCGACCAAATTTGATTCACAAGAATGGTTGGAGATCAACCCAATTCTAAAATTCTTCTGTCGTGCATTGGGGCTCCAGATCAATGCGACAAAGTCCACCTTACATTACTCGGGGCTTACTGAGGTGGAGATTGACTTGTACAAAAACATATTCTCGTACAACTTTCTTGAGATCTCAATTGGTCTGAGATATCTTGGATATTTTCTCAAACTAGACTGTTACAAAGTGACTGTTTGGCGTTGGATTTTCATAAAATTTGAGAAAAGGATCGCACATTGGTGCAATAGGTGGCTTTCTCTTGGAGGGAGATTTGTTCTTATTAAATCAGTTTTGGAGAGCCAAAAATTTTACTGGATGGCGCTGACTTCTATCCCTGTTACTATTTTAAAAGGAATCAGACAACTGATATTTTCTTTTCTCTGGATGGAAGGTAGTGCAAATAAGCATCTACATCTCTGTCACTAGGAATCCATTGCAAAACCCAAATCAGTGGGTGGTTGGGGGCTAAGAAACATTTTCCTGTTTAATGAAGCATTGGCGTCCAAATCACTCTAGCGTGTGCTGTCACAAGATGGGATTTGGAACCGATTTATTACTGGTAAATATATCATTCATCCTACTATCCCGTGTTGGCTCAAACATACTACTACAAGCCCATCTAATGCTTCTCCAATCTGGAGATCACTATTGAAATACATTCATATTATTCAACACTGGCTATGTTGGAAACCAAGATCGAGCCTCGCTATTCATATTGGTCGGGATGCTATTCTGGGACTCGGGACTTCTGCTTTTCTATCTCCAGGGCTCTTGAACAAATTACATGAAAACCATGTTTATTATCTCTTCCAAGCCAAGGGCCTCACAGACTACGAGGCTTTTATTACCAGATGGAAAAATTGCTCAGATTTGGATCTTTCAGGTGACTTGGCGATTGAATGGCAGCACTATTGTAAGGCTCTTATAGGAGCGGGGATACATCTTGGGGAACACGAGGATACTTTGCTCTGGATTGGAGGTGATCGATATGGCAACATAACAGTAAATTTTTTATACAATGCCTTAGCTTCTACCATTTGGATCCAGAGATGTATAGGATGGAGGAAACAATTCTGGCATTGGACTCTTCCCTTGTAAATCAAACTTTTTATTTGGCTAGCAGCAGATGACAAGATATTGACCTGGGACATTCTTCTTCGCCGGGGCTGGGAGGGACCTAATATTTGTTTTCTATGTCGCTTGAACTCTGAATCCATTACACATCTTTTCTTAGATTGCACATTTACACAACAAGTTTTGCATAGACTCACATTCGCCCTTAAGCTCTGGACCATATGGTCGAGCTTCTCTTTGTAGACTAGTATGGAGAACTGGACAGAGGAGGAGTCGTCGTTTCCTAAGCTTCCGGCCTTGGTTTGCTGGTACATTTGGTTAGTGCGCAAGAAGGCTATTTTTGATCAGGCTCCTCCTTGTATTAATACTGTTTGCTACAAGACTTTGGGTGGTTTGGAGATTTCTAGGACAAGGAAGGAACCATTTTTGTGCCTTATTCAGCCTACCATTCAATAGGGATGGAACATTTCTTGGTTTGATGGAGCCTCAAGAAACACTGGTCTACTATGTGGAGCTGGTGGTCTAATCAAGCTGTCGAATCATACCAAATATACTTGGACCTACAACTGTGGGGAGGGTACTAATACCAAAGAGAAACTTCTTGGTGCCTGGGCTACCCTTTTGCTGGCTTCTAGACTTAATCTATTGGATCTTCAAGTACTGGGTAACTCTAAGATTATTATAGATTGGTTAAACAACAAAGGGAAGTTACAAGTCATTGCACTGGAATGCTGGAAAGACATAATCACCGATCTCATCAAGGCCTTTACTCAGATAAACTTCACTCATATTTAAAGAGAATTAAATGAGGAGGCTGATATACTGTCCAAAAGTGCTCTTCAAAAGCAGGTGGGGATTTTGCCATATTATCAATGGATAGATGGTCAAGTGGGGCCGCCTCAGTTTATATCTCTATATATTTGACTTTGAGAGACATAACACTTTACTATATTTAGCATTTTGGCTTTTTGTATATGTATTGATAGACTTAATATCCGTTAGTTCGAGACTTGACGTGGAGGATAGACATATGAGTTGTTTATCGTAATTGTAGACAAATTACCATATAGCTGGGGCTAGAGCAACGACATATATGTGAAGCAAAAAATGTAATTTTGGTTTTTATACCATATTATTAATATAATGAGAAATTTTTCTTCTGGAAAAACTTAGTTGCATTACATTACCATAATATCAATGACCCTTCGCTCTTGAAATTCTTAACGATTTCGTTACTCAAGTTTTTTTTTATATCAATCTACATTTTAACTTGTTTAAATCTAGGGAATCAATTGGATGTGACACGTGGTTGATGTCGATGTTTTGGTCACTGATAGAGAACCAACTCTAAACAATCATGATGAACCCTTATCGGTCCTTTGGCTTGGTTATTTAGTGTTTTTGTTTGGGCATTTCACCCTTTTTATAGTTGTTCCTCAAACTTTTGGATACTTTCGACTTCTATTTAATGAAAATTTTGTAAAAATTATTTCTTAATATTAAACACAAAATATTTTTATGTAAAAATATTCAAAATATGGAATTTCTAGACCCCTTTTCCCTTAATTAATGCAAAATGTCAAATATATATAAATCTCCCTTTAAAAATATCTTAACACTAATCAAAACCACACACTTACCAACTTCATTATATACTCATGTAAAAAATCTCTAATACTCCTTTTATCTTAACATGATTAAATATTCTTTATTTCTTTTATTCTTTTTCATAAATTTCAAAATAAAAACATTTTCAAACATATTGTGATATGAGTAGATGGGAAGGCAGCGCTGCTGGCGGGCACACAAATCTGTTTTAGCTGCGTCATACTCTGCTACAAGGGTAAGAAAACAGATCATATTAGTGGTAGGTTACGTTGCAGTTTGTTGAGACTCCGTGGCCCAATGGATAAGGCGCTGGTCTACGAAACCAGAGATTCTGGGTTCGATCCCCAGCGGAGTCGCTACAGCCCTAGACTTTGATGTCTCTCTGTCGGCAAGGGTGTCTTTTTTATTTCTGGCGTACAACCACTCTTTATGTGGTTTGATTGTTTTCTTCATAAGGCAGGCATAAGGGGCATTTCATTTTTCTTCTCATAAACAGTTCTTAACCAGCTCAAAATATGACCGAGACTTGCTGTCCGCGACGGAGCGGTCCCCAGAGGTCAAATTATCGACAAAATGAGATTGCGACGGACCTCACAGAGGATCGAACCCAGAACGTCTGATTTGGTATAACAGCGCCTTTTCCATTAAGCCATAGATTTGACTATAAGGCTTTTTGATGCCATTTTTTGAAATTAGCTATTCTTTCCATTATTTAATACGGTTATATTTTTTGTTGTCATGGTTTTGTAGGAGCCACATGTCATTGATGGTGAAGTCAAAATTTTCATATTCAGTGATTTCTAAGTTCATCATGTCATTGATGGTGAAGTCAAAATTTTCATATTCAGTGATTTCTAAGTTCATCGTGGGGAAGAGCTTAAATCACTATGCCACTTGAATGTGCTTGCAAAAAGTGTTACCTGCCTTCCACTAATCAAACAATCCAATAACATTTTCTTCTTTAATTGAATTTGGCAAAACTATTTGGCAAAACTATTTGGTACATTACTTTAGTCTCTATCCTTACATGCATTGTTCATCTATATCCTTTTCTCTGGAGTTGACCCTCGCATTGTTTCCATAAACAATTGTTCTCTTTCTTCTACTTTCTTACACAAAGAAACACTTATGATTCAAAGGCATGGGTTGAGATGCCCATAAACCAATCTCACAAAATGCCAAGTATGTATGAATTTGTTTTCTTTAGATATCTTAATATTAAGAGAAGTTAGGTACTCAACCAACTTCTTGAACTAACTTTTTCATGTGTTTATGATGATATTTGGTGTTTCTTGTCTTGGTATATGATTATTTATATAGACTTTGGAAGAAACACATGGATATTGTCAACTTGCAAAGAAGTATTCGATACTAAATGTACTTTATAAACTAAAAGCACGTAATGGATCACACCAACTTTTAATGGATGTGGTCTACCGTGCAAAGTAAATGCTCCACTTTGAATAAATATTCACTATGGTTTATTACACATTTATTCTCAACCTCAAATGTCAAAAATATATCATTATTTCCATATTTTCTTATAAGTTTTTGGTTGAGCTCATTGTTATGTCTTTCTCTCTC
>SNQJ01S0011468.1:244354-254460 GCA_010110895.2 Picea sitchensis | reverse complement strand
AAACCATGTGTCGAAAAAACCACCTAAATACATGACACGTTTCTCGAGGTAGGTGTCACATTTCCCGAGGCAGAAAAAAAAATTCTGGGGGCGCTGCCCCCGGTGCATACGCTCAGACACTACTGCTCGTGCAAAGAATATAACACATATGGCCCCCCATGCGCCCAACACCTTCATCTTTTGGGACCCAAAATTCGTTAACGGTGCGACACTTTGGCACCAATCACGGGAATGCGCACGGGAGCTGGTTTTAGGCACGGGAAACGCCCAGAAGCTAGGTTAGACACACACAGAGGTGCGATTTGGCAACCGGAGACAGCAAGCTTGAAGGGTAAACTTCCAGGAAGCCTATCTTCTTCATTTTTTGGCCAAACAAGGTGTCGAAAAAGCCCAGTTAAGGGTTTTTGGACGTTCTGGAGCCATAAGAGCCATCTATTTGGAATTTTGAGCATTGTAAAGAACTGATTTTAGCACTTTGAGAAAATAATATAAAATATCCATTGGAAGTTGGACTAGGAGATGTAGCCTAAGAGAGGGGTGAACTCCTTTATCATTTGATGTGTTATGTGTTTATTGTTCACTGTTATTTTTTGGTTATTATCTGCATCTTGAATGTGAAAGTTTCTCTAAATTATGTGTTTGCAAAGTTTCTCTTAATTAAAAACTTGCAAATATTTTCAAGATACAAGCCTTTTCATTTTTAGATCAGTATGAGAGCTAAACAAAGTGTAGAACTCAAGCAACTGAGCAAGACACAGTTTGGGTTTGTTTTGTTGTGCATTTGGTGAGATCTTCACCATTGTCATCGTCATGACAAGTGGTATCAGAGCATGAAACAAATCGCAGATCAGAGCAAACTATGGAAATTGGTTTGGTGGACAATTTGGTGATCTTTGTCACTGTCGTGACATGAGATATCTAATGTAGTTTGGGTCACAATTCAATTCATTGAGCACGTTTTCACCATGACATCTTTGTGGCATGCATCACCAAGAACAACAGTTGATTCAATTGGGTTGTGGAGAAGGATCACAACTTTCGGACGAGGTGAGTTTTTGTAGAGTTACACGAGTCGATTAACAACAAGATGATTTGATAGTCGAGCAGTGAGTGCATGGTTCCTAATGTGGAAGCATTCAAGGTGCAAAGATGACAAGCAATGAAGATGGGTTCGGTTGGTTGCATGGAGAAGGTTACTTAGATGAAGTTTTGTGTATCGCAAAGTTGAGTTGGAGACTTGATGCACCTCGCTGAAATGTGTCTATGTTGGACTTCACTACACACAGTGATTGGGTCATGTTGTCACAGACCTTCAGTTGTAGTGATGGATTGATGTGACAAAGTGTGTTGTGGAGTTTGGCACCTTTGTGACAAAGAAAACCGAGGTGTGGAGAGGGATTTTGATGGGAGTGTGGTGACTTGGGCACATAATGGTTTTTTACTTAGCTCAAAATTGATGGGGAAGAACTTGCTCTTGAGCCACAGCAAAGAGGTTTTTTTTGTAATCAGGCTTGGTGGTTTGGGATGAGTTGCAAACCTGTGACAATATGATGACTTGAACCATGGAGTTGTGGGAGATGTCATAAATGAGCGTGATTGTTTTAATCTCTTTGTGTAATTTGAGTTGTTGCAATGGGTTCTTTGGAGGGAAATGGGGAGTCTTTATGAAGGACAAGTATGACATGTTTCCACTGTAAACTTGGGGGAGTTCCAAGTGTTGTGACCTTCACTAGAGTCATGGAGCAGTTTCGAGCGCCCTGGGATGGGTGATGCAGATGAAGACTTGGAGAAACTTGCTTGGGTGAGTTCAAGAAGTGGACTTAGGAATATTTGGTTGCAGATATGGGGACGAGTTGGATTGTTGTCAAGCTCTCTTATGAGGTGCGTTGAGGGGATTTTGTGATGAAGAAGACAGTTAGACACACACTTTGTTTGATAGGAGCTTGGGTGAGGTGCTCTGGGAGCATGGGTGCCTTAGCCATTTTTATTAAGTCATCATGTGATGACTTGATCGTTATGATAGAAATCCAAAGGAGGAAACAACTTCGGCAGAAATGATTTGGTTCATTTCAAGAGAAAAATGGGAGTTATGGGCACTCATTTTCCTTGGAACAATTTGGACAGTACGTTGGGACACTTGTGAAGGCAGGTGTTGACTTATACAAGTCGAAGGATCACATAGATAGGTTGAAACACAGCATGAATGAAGTAGTATTGTGGTGACGATTGTTGAATGTGCGAGACATGTGCACTTGGGGCATTTCGTAAATAGGTGATGAAGAAGATAGGAGATTGACCAATGAATCCATGCTCACACTTGACTTGGACAAACTTGTCAGCAAACCATGGTGTCATGGAGGGCATGGTTGCAGTGGTGATGAGGCATTTTTGGGGATCCTATAATTTGTGGGATTAGTGAAGAGAGTGAATTTGGTTGGTCACATGGGTGGTAGACATGCAATGATTTCCTTAACTTCTCGAATAGCTTGGATGTTGGATGAGCATGGTGCAATGATGGGAGGAAGTGACAGTAGTCTTTTCAGTCAAGGTAGATGATGAAGTTAGGAAGCTAGAAGAAGACCTCGTTTTGGAGTGACATCGCAGCATGGTGGGGCGAAGGAGTTTTCCTTGGCGAGATGTTGTGTATAATATTGAAGTTGCAGATGAAGATCAGTTTTGACATGGAGGTGTGACTTTGTTCAGGTGAATATGGTTGGACTGGCCATCCAATTAATTTGGTACTTGGACAAGTTAGTGTATTGCGACATAGTGAAGGGGTCAGACTTTAGAAGCATAGTGATTTGTTTGTGTAATGCTTGGATGTTGCGAAGGAACTTCTTGACAGAGTTAGACAATGACAACAGCAGAGTGGCAAGTGCAATTTTTCCTTATTGTTTTGGGGTTGAGCGTGTGGTGAACATTGGACAGAAACAACTACGGAAAGTTGTGGAGAAGTACACTTTCATAGATTGGGTGTGAATTTGGATTAGTTACCCAACTTGTTCAAGAAGTGGAGGCATATGCAGTGTGTGAAGACATCACTGAGATGGTTAGAGTATCGGTGCGGTAGTTTGACACAATTGTTCAACACTTAGACTTTTTTCAGCTATGATTGGGGTTGCAACATCGGTTGTGATTGCAATGGGGTAGAGAGCAATCGTCGTGACAGTAAAGGTAGCTTGGACAACATTGCAGACAGAGTTGGGGAAGAGGCAGGTTGGTCGCACCATGACTTTGGGTAGCGTGGATGGTTGCATGGTGTTATAGATGATCATAGATGTTGTCGAAAGTTGTTGTTTCCACTTCACAAGAAACTTAAAGTTTTCGCTAAGGTAGAATTTGGAGTTTTCATTTTGGCACGAAAACTTGGGGTTTCCAGCAGCAATAACGATGGAGGCATGAGTTTGGATAGAAACTTGGAGACAAAAGATTTATGTGGGTGTTTCTTGGATGACAACAACTTGGAGTGGGGGGTGATGTAAGGCTTGGGGAGTCCATCCCAAGTGCATGATACCTCCACCGCAGACCAATATGGATGATTCGGGCAAGCAAGATGCTCGGTTCGAATGAGGAGACGAAGGGTCTTCATATATGGAGAAGTCGGGGTTCCTTGGGCGTGTGTCATGCCAAGGAACCACTTCACCCAAAGACTTCTTACAGCACAAGTTAAGATGTTGTCTTGACGGAGATGTGGGAAGGTGATGAGAACTCCACGTAGAGATGGGTGCACCATCAAAACGATGGGTTGGCTAAGGGTGTTGGTTGGACGACTTGGAAAACAAGGTGTCTGGTCCAATCAACAAATGGAAGGCGAACTTGAATTGGGAGAGCTCGATCACCTTGGTCGCCAAAGGCAGCTGACCAAGGTGTCATGCGATAGACACTTAGCCAAATGTTTGGTTGATGATCAGGCATGGGCATGACTTGGGAACCCAAATGAAAACAATGAGTCGGTTAGATAAAGGAGGGTGTGCTTAAGTGAGTCAGCCAACTCACCCAAGGGACATGTGCCCCTTAGGCAAAATTCAACCCAAGAAATATGTGAACGAGTTACCAAAGGTCGTGTTGACTCCAAGGTAAAGGGGCACACCAGTTGGGAGAAACCAAGGAGGAGACAAAACGAAGGGCATATTGGCCGGTGAAAATCATTCTTCATAACCACAGGTTTGAGGGTCTAAGGCAGGTATGAGGTAGAGAGGGCGAGCTCCTTCTAATGAGCCAAGTCGACCCTAGTGGGTGCCTTGAGTCGTCTTGAGGAGTCTGCACCGAAGAGTAGAAGAGGGTGAGTTCTTCTTGAAGAAAGGCAGTTGTTGGACAAGCAAACTCAATGGGTGGTGAAGATGAGTGTTGCAAGTCGAACAAACGAAGGCAAGGGAAGTATGAACCACAGGTTTAAAGCATGAAGCGAAGTTGAAGTCATTTGTCGAGTGTTTCGAACAGTGACAGGAAGAAGGTTACAAGCCAATGGAAGGAAGTTTGTTGTGTTTCGCACAGGTTCTTGTGTAAACTTGAGTGAAATCTCCTTGTAATTGTATCTTCGATGTGACACGAGTTGAAGACTCGGCACACTATTATCTTTGTTATAAATATTTAGGTATTACGTCGATTTGGTCACCCACTTGCATTTTTTTGTTATTGTGTATGTGTGCACTCTTTACTTGTTGAATGTTTTAAGTATAAGAAGCAAGCACACATTGCAACTAAATAATAAACTAAACAAAGAGTAAGGCGTCAAAGTAAAGTAAACCAATGTGGCCTTGCCACTGATTTGAATAGTCACGATGTTGCAAGTCGTTGGGAATGTTGGATGATTTAGTCATCGAACTGAAGGTTCTCCAGCAACCCGATCAATACCCTTCTAACCTTATCACAATAGATCAAGTTTCATTGGGGATTTAAACCTGGGATTAAAACCTAACTAAAAATAACGAAGTGAAAATGTGTTGGGACTAATCTTTTTCAACATATCTAGTAACAATGAAGTGACAAAGTCACCACAAAGATGGTATCTTTTTTCGAGATTAAAAAACCTCCATACCATTGAACATTTATCATTGATGTGATGTGTTTTGATCTTAAACTCTTCGAACCAAAAAAGATTGGGCAAACCATCTCACCCATAAGGCTAAACCCTTTAAAATTTGAAAAACATAAAGTTGATTTATTTATATATATACAAAACAAAAAAGTAAATTTCCAAAGTAAAAAAACAAGGTGTGAATTATGATTCACTTATGCATACAACGATCACAATTCAAATACCGTATATCACATATAATATATACTAGCACAGCCTCAAGTAACTCGAGGCTGGAAAACGCCGAAAGGTATTTACTGTTAAAAAATTCCTCATTCAGTAAAAATCTTCAATTTAATTATAAAAAAAACCTAATTGATACCTGATATTTACAAGAAGCAACAACCAGTGATTAATTAGTGTATTTAAAGTGAAACGCGCAGAGAGTGGCCGCCATCCTCCATTCGGGCTGCCATCATTGATACAGTAGCCGCCATCCGGCACTGAAACGCGCACTTGAACTGATATTTACAAGAAGCAATAACCACTGATTAATTAGTGTATTTAAAATGAAACTCACGGACAGTGGCCGCCATCTTCCATTAGGCCTGTATGCTTTCATATAAAATGAAACGCTCGGACAGTGGATAGTCGGAAAATGAAACCAACAGCCAGAAAATCAAACGCACAGACAGTTAATAAAAATTAGAAAATGAAATTCGTGGTGGTAATTCTAAAGGTTAATCATTTAAACGTGGCTATCATATAGTGCTACAGTAATTTTTTAATATGATTAGGTAAATGTTAAAAAGTAAACAGGTTAACGGATGCATCCAAAAATACAAGGAAGTTATGAAGAGTAAATCATATTCATTGATTTGGGAGGACGACTAAGAATATGCCAGCATCTTCAATTGTTAGCCATTAGATTAGAATTTTAGATTAAAAGGTGATTAATTGTGCCCATTACCAATAGGTATACGCCTTTCGGCGTAAATATAAATGCTAGGCAATTAAACTAATCATGAAAATTGGAAAAAGTTGGTATTCCACACCACAAATATATTGAAAAATAATAAAATCAATATCGAATTAAAAATATATATATTATATAAATTTTAATCCCAAACATTTAATAGTAAAAGTTTTGAACTCGATGTTTATTCGATACCATATTTAAGTGGATTTATGTTGATAGTATATCTAGATAATGTTATGTTGTATAATAGTATAGATTCAAGTCGAAAAGATAAGTAGAAAATGTTCCTATTTTGAAATTTATGAAAAAAATAAAAGAAATAGTTAATATTTAATCATGCCAAAATGGAAGAAGGAGCATTGTGGATTTTTTATATGACCATAGGAAGAAGTTGATAAGTGTGTGACTTTGATTAGTGTTAAGATATCTTAAAAAGAGATCATTATCTATTTGACATTTTAAAAATGGAAGAAGGAGCATTGTGGATTTTTCCTATAATCCAAGAAGTGGATAGATATCTTAAAAAGAGATATTTATCTATTTGACATCTTAAATAGATATTAAGAAAAAAGAGTTATATGTTTTGAAAATACATTTATATTTTAAATATTTTTATATAAAAATATTTTGTGTTTATTATTAATAAGTAATATTTACAAAGTTTAAAATATCTAAAAGTTTGAGGGAACAATTATTAAAGGGTAAAATGCCAAAAAAAAAAAAACACTAAATAACCAAGATAAGGATCGAGAAGGGCTCATAAATAACCAAGTCAAGGATCGATAAGGGCTCATCATGATTGTTTAGAGTCGGTTCTCAACCAGTGATCAAAACATCGACATCAACCACGACTTACATTCAATGGATTCCCTAGATTTGAACAAATTAAACTGGAGATTGATATCAAAAAAAACTTGAGTAAGGAAAACCATTAGAAACTTCGAGAGAGAAGGGTCATAATACCATGGTAATGTAATGCGACTAAGTTAATAGAACCTAAAATAACAAAAGTGGTATTGTATGTTTATGGGTGTGAATAAAAGAACATCTAAGGGTTATTGTCAAGATAGGAAGATCTAAAGTTAAAAAGGGGTTATTGTCAGGATAGAAGATATGAAGTTAAAAAGGAATAAGTTGATAGAAGTGAATGTAGTGAATGGTAATAATCAACTAGCTAAGAGATTCATAACTTCAAAATATGTTTTCACAAGACAAGTCCAAGATTTTTAATGGGTTAAGGCATTCCAACCCATGATTCTGACTTATGAGTAATTTTCTCAGTGCAAAAATTTATAGAAAAAAAAGGGCAAGTGTTTATGGAAACAATGATTGTATCAATGTCGAATGAGATATAAAAATGCATGCAAGGATGCAAACTAGAAAAATATGAGAGACCAGTGACATGTTTGATATACTAGATATCAAGAAAAACACATAATCCACAAGAGACATAACAAATGTTGATGCTATATCCATGCTTGATAAGACCAAGTTCTTGTTACAATGGAATGGTCAAAAGTTTGCTAAAGGAATCCAAGAAGGGCCATTCTCCAAGTTTTGAACAAATATATCAATTATTAGTAGTCAAGGTTAGCATCAAAAGGGAAATCGATGTTGATGTGAATGTGTTGGTTAGTGAGGCTTGGGTTGTTGAAGTTGCCCATAAGTTTCTACTATGGTATCAAATATTTGGACATCTTGCCATTAAGGACGTGGGAAGTATGAGTAAGATAGAGATGATTAGAATTATGAACATTTTTGGCAGTGTTGTTACTTTCGATGTTTCTCTAAGTTGTATTATAAGTTATTAGCTCAACAAAGAGAGTAACAAAAGTTTATCAAAGAAACCACTATTTTGATTGAAAGTGTTATATGAACACCATAATTCAAATTGTGTTTAAAGGAACTCCATCATCATTTTTCTATATGACCCAAATTTAATTTACCTTAAAAGAATTTGTGAAAGGAGAGTAGAACAAGCACCTACACATATTTCAGCAATAATCTTGAATTTTATTACATTTAAATACAACAAGACAACTCCCCTACAATTTTTTGCTTGGCTAATAACAAAAAGAGTAGCAAAACTTTGATAAACCTTATCTAAAAATCAAGCTCTCATTCTTTGATTTTCCCTTGAAAATATGTCCTAAACTAATAAAAAACATCTTTGAATACAATCACAAACAAACCTCAATCCTACTTCAAAGACCCCACACAAGAAATGGAAAGTAATCAAGAAAAAACAAACAACCCAAAGAACTATTCATCCACCAAGAGGGAAGGCATGAAATGAGTATACATGAGCAAAGAGTCCCCATGTTGTCCTCATCGATCCGCTCACTATAGGTAGGTGTTATAGCATAGCCAAGGAAAACATGCCTCCAAAAATGGATGGAGAATTGTTGGAGGTATCACAACCCAAGCAATGGAAGCAATAGACCATAGGATTGCAATAAAATCTCCATATTAGTGATGAAAAAACCCTCCAAGAAGATACAAGGGCTAAGCAACCATGAGAGAGACAATGCATAGAATAACAAATCGACATAATCTCCTTCACTTTCATGGAAAAAATTATTATTAGAATTCTTGTATAAATGCATGGCCTACAAGAAATGCATGCATATCCTCTTAGAATTTTATGACAGTGTGCATGCACACTATAAGTAAAGTCATAATATGTAGTTTGAATGGGCCTAATGGTTAAGAATATGTGTTTTCTCCTTGGAGGTCACAAGTTCAAAACCAACAAAGTAGAAGTTGTGCATGTTTATGATTAATATTTGGCCCATTGTGATGAGGCTCGAAGGGTAGATGTCCCTCTTGAGTGTAATCCCCCATTGACCCATCCTTTGACTATAAATAGATTAAAAACTATAATAATAAAAAAATTAAAATTTTAAAAATATAATATCTATATTTCAAAAATCTTGTGAAATTCGATACCGTGAGTCGATTCTGAAGGTTTACTGAAAAGAACTTCTCTTATTAACCAATATCGCATATGTTTATTATAATTCATTTATTTAATTAGTGAGTTTGAATGAAAATAAAATGCTTTGCATTTTAAGGAAAAATATTCTACATCATGTATGATTAATGTAACTCATTTCTTTAGCTACTTAAACCAAATGAATATCCATTTTATAAGGTATAATTTAGTTTAATATTGATCTATCATAGATGGTAAATGGTGTTTGGGAAAGATTGCATATAAAAGGGAAGTGGAGTAAGTTAATTTTGTCGCAAAAAGATAGATTATTTTTTCTGGTCACAAATTTGATAAGAATTAAATGGAAATTTCAAGGGTGGATAAAGTTCTTCAGGTATGGGTAGAATTCCACCATGATACAAGTTCTATGTATGGTGGAACAATGTCTCTATGGATTTTGCCTAATTCTAGAATGACCTAGATCATCAACAATTTGATCAAAATTCTCAATTGATGAGAACTCTCACTTCTTATGTCATCATATTTCAACAGCCAAATGGAAATTTGTTATGAAAATAGATGAATATTTATAAAACAACTTCAAAGAAAGAGGGAAGTAAGTACATCAAAACTTGGTTCCAACACAAGATGGAAAGAGAAGAGAGAGAAAGACATAACAATGAGCTCAACCAAAAACTTATAAGAAAATATGGAAATAATGATATATTTTTGACATTTGAGGTTGAGAATAAATGTGTAATAAACCATAGTGAATATTTATTCAAAGTGGAGCATTTACTTTGCACGGTAGACCACATCCATTAAAAGTTGGTGTGATCCATTACGTGCTTTTAGTTTATAAAGTACATTTAGTATCGAATACTTCTTTGCAAGTTGACAATATCCATGTGTTTCTTCCAAAGTCTATATAAATAATCATATACCAAGACAAGAAACACCAAATATCATCATAAACACATGAAAAAGTTAGTTCAAGAAGTTGGTTGAGTACCTAACTTCTCTTAATATTAAGATATCTAAAGAAAACAAATTCATACATACTTGGCATTTTGTGAGATTGGTTTATGGGCATCTCAACCCATGCCTTTGAATCATAAGTGTTTCTTTGTGTAAGAAAGTAGAAGAAAGAGAACAATTGTTTATGGAAACAATGC
>SNQJ01S0011468.1:229511-244304 GCA_010110895.2 Picea sitchensis | reverse complement strand
GCATCCAAAAATACAAGGAAGTTATGAAGAGTAAATCATATTCATTGATTTGGGAGGACGACTAAGAATATGCCAGCATCTTCAATTGTTAGCCATTAAATTAGAATTTTAGATTAAAAGGTGATTAATTGTGCCCATTACCAATAGGTATACCCTTTCGGCGTAATCACAACCATTAATTTATTGGGACTACTAAGAATATTCCAATAATATTTAATCTTGTCCATACAAAACTAAAACTGATTAAGTACTAAAAACATATTAAATGTGCCCATTATCAATAGGTGTACTCTTTTCGGCTTAATTAAAGTTAGAGTGACACTATAGTTTTTCATAGTTCTCTGAATCTATTTATATATTAAAAATACAATTTAAACAATAAAAAATTAAGATTTACTAAAATCTATTTCACCTAATTGTAGTGAAAAAATTCAAAATTCAAAAAATCAAATATTTAAACAAAACCGAATTAAAAAAATCTACACGTTTTGATTAGGAACCGGTTACTGAATTTCAAATACATAGAAAGCAATAAACGAAAATTTTCTGGGAACTCTGTTCAAACTTCAAACTTCAAAATCTACTTCTTAAATCGAATAAGCTAGGTAACAGCACTCCATATGCTATTTTAACTGACAAAACGAAACGATGTTGTATCTATATGTGATTCTTGAGAAAATATGTATTAACGTTGATTCAACAACACGACGTTGTATGTATATGTGATTGATTCTTCATAGAATATGTAAACCTGTATGATGAATGTCTACACCTCAAACTTGTTTATTCAAAATCCTTTGAAATTTACTCTGAATAGTCATGCACCAAGAATAGTCATGCACCAAGAGTCTTACTTCAAGGTGATTATTTGACTCCAATGCTTTGACATTATCTTCCTCGGACACCGTTTTGTAGGTTCCTCCCTTATTATTTCACTACACAACAAATTTTATTCTCTAGAAATGCGTTACACATTTTATTTTAGAGTTCTCCCTTGTAATATTCCACCAAATTATTTTTGTAATTTCTTTCCCGTTACAAATTTTATTTAAAGTTTTCCTTTGTAATATTCCACCCCAAAAAAATTGTAATTTCTATCCCATTTAAAAAGAAATAACATTTAAAAAAATAAAAAAAAATGTATACATCACTTATAAAAACACATGTGCAAATTACACTTATTAAAGTAAAATTACACAAATAATGTACATGTCATATCTGACCACCCCTTAATCTTTTTAATCTCTTACAACCTCCTTTAAAAGAACCCACAATAACTAACTAAACGTGAATGTGCATGAAATCATATGCATAAAGGGAATCAATTCTTTATCTAAATTAAAGGTATTAGATTTGTGAAGTCTCTATGTTCCACTTATAGAGGATTGATTTACAACTACCTCCTTTAAGGATTGACACTTTGAATTACCACATTTCATTGTCATTATGTATAAAATTTCAACATTTTGATTTTTATTTGGTCACTCTTTTTCTAGGAGAATGGGCTCAAGCATGGGGACATGTGGCTTGTAAATGTCATCGAAGTCAACATATCTGACATCAAAATGTTGTTTTCTCATAATGAAGACCCGTATATTGAATTTTTTTCCATTTGAGAATCATTTTGTCCAAAAACACTTACTATGATCTATTTCAACATAGATGCAAGCATATGCACACAATCCCACTATAGCTCTCTTAAGATCTAATTTTATGTAAATTCCCAAATAATTTCCAATATCATAAAAAATTGGTAAATACTAGAAATGTGATGGAGAAATGAAGAGACAAACCCAAACATGCATTCTAGTAACTCACATAGATCTAGGAGAAAATTTTGGGAACCAAGGTGTTATAAAATGTCTCGCACTTCCAAAAAACAAAGGACCCTCCTCAAACACTTTATGATAATCAACATGATTATAAAACTGGACAATTAAAACAACCTTTGGAGCAAAGAGAGATCTCACAATTCATTGTCCAAGTACCTAGTGACTCCACTAGTATAAAGTTGATGTAGGAGGCCAATGCTCATTAATTGACAAATAACTACATATTTTTCAAACATTACCCTCTAATGTTGTGATTTCCACCATCAACATGATCCACAATGTAGGCACTAGGAATAGTAAAATGCTTTGAAGCATTTGGAAAGGTAGATTTTTTTTTCATTGCATCCCTAAACACAGGTTTTGAAGTTGAAAGCATCTTGGTGCCCACCACTCCTCCCCTCAATCATAACACTAAAATAAATGTTGAATATTAAACTATGTTGTAGTCAAACAAAGGAATTAATTCCTCAAGTTGTTTACACTCATAGCGTAAACATTGATGATCCATCATAATGTTGATTTTTCATATGAGAGTATATAATGTAATATTCTATATGAGATTATATGTAGATTCTTTATATATACTGTATATATGAGATGATATATTACGATGATGAATGTACCAAATATATAGATAACCTAAAGGAACATATGGTGACCATCCATGAAATGATGCATCTCTAATAATTATAATATAACTATTTATTATTATTATTATCTATATTAATAATATTATTAATAATTAATAATTATATTATTAATTATTAATCTCGGAGAATGTCTTCCTGATTTTTTCCAAACATCAACACTCCCTCTCAATGAGGGAGACATTATGCACCTCAAGCACATCAACACTCCTTGTCATGATCAAGGAAGGAATACACCTAGGCCCATTTAACATATGTACACCCCTATGATAAATGTATCCTATCTCCCTTGTTCTACAACCCAGTCTAGGAGAAGGTATGGATGATGATTACTAGGGCCATTCACCATAGGACCTACACCCTTGTGAGTGAATGTCTGCTCGATGCTGAAACATCAACACTCCCTCTTAGCTAGGGAGGCATTTTTTCACTATGTCTTCATCTAGTAGTCATTTGACTAATCTGTAATCAACTAGTATCACACTGCTACTACCATGCCATCGGTAGCTCAAATCATCCACCATAGTCTTTATGACTATGATGCAATAAAGAAGTAGCACACAACTACTGGAATGTCGTCCAACAATACACAATTATTGCCATGTCATATTAGTACACAACTACTTGTCCAGTGGTACACAACCACTGCCATAGTCTCACGACTATGTAGCAATCAACTAATAGCACATAGTGACTAGCATGTTGTCCAATGGTACACAACCACTTCCATAGTCTCATGACTGTGTAGCAATCCACTAGTAGCACACATCTACTAGCATGATGTCCAATAGTACACAACCACTACCATAGTCTCAAGACTATGTAGAAATCCTCTAGTAGCACACATCTACTAGAATGTTGTCCAGTGGTACACAACCACTGTCATAGTCTCACAACTATGTAGCAATCCACTAGTAGCACACAACTACTAGCATGTTGTCCAATGGTACACAACCACTACCATAGTCTCATGACTATGTAGCAATCCACTAGTACTACATAGCTACTAGCATGTTGTCCAGTGATACACAACCATTGCCATAGTCTCACAACTATGTAGCAATCCACTAGTAGCACACAACTACTAGCATGTTGTCCAGTGGTACACAACCACTGTCATAGTCTCACGACTACGTAGAAATACACTAGTAGCACACAACTACTAGCATATTTTCTAGTGGTACACAAACACTGCCATAATCTCATGACTACGTAGCAATCCACTAGTAGCACACTGCTACGAGTATGTTGTCTAGTGGTACACAACCACTGTCATAGTCTCATGACTATGTAGAAATCCACTCGTAGCACAAAAATACTAGCATGTTGTCTAGTGGTACACAACCTCTTCCATAGTCTCATGACTACGTAGAAATCCAATAGTGGCACACAACTACTAGCATGCTATCTAGTGGTACACGACCATTTCCATAGTCTCCATGACTATGTTATGATGTTTCTCCTCTCCCAATAGTGTTATTCACACCTATCCACCTCGCATGGCGTAGGAAAGACTACGACCATAGACCCATTCACACCTAGACACCTCACATGGTGTAGGAAAGAGTTATACCCGACTGTGCATTACTCCCTTAGTCAGCTCACATGACTAACCGAGGAAACCCTTGGTCAGAGGGGTGAGCTGGTTGGAGGAGAGAAACACCACACCTTCGTCTTAACAAGGGTGGACATTTTGCATCACACCAAGATTTTCTCTGAAGCACTCATACTTCATTCTAGATAATGGCTTGGTGAGAATGTCCGCTATCTACTCATTCGTGGATATGTACTGGAGTTCCAAGGCTCCTCTCTACACCATGTCTCGGATGAATTCCTTCAAGAAACTTATGAATTTGTAAGGTACCAGATATATTATAATAGCATGAATCATAAATATTGTAGAGAATAACAACAAAACAACACAATAAATGAAACCACAACACCAAATAATACCTTTATTGATAGGAAACAATGTTCACTTGTCTCTTTGAGGGGGAAACCTCCAACAGAGCATCTCTTTATTACAATAACTCTCAAGACAAAAATTTTGATACCCTCTACTCCTATTTATACTATATCTATCTATCCAAAAGAAAAATCTAGAGGAATATCCTTCTAGAAGCAAAATATTGTATTAGGTCTTCTTACATTTGAATTTTTATTCCTTATTGCTAGGACTTATTAATATTGGCCTTTATTACATGGAAATATATTATTCTACCTACGTGAGGGGTTAGAGAGGTTAGGTCCCTAACATGCACTCCCCCTTAAAAATAGCCTTGCCCTCAATGCTCAAGATGAGGAAATTTCTACAGAATGTAACTAGATCCTAGGTGGCATCTATTGGAGTTATATCTTTCCAATGGAATAACACTTCCTTGATGGTCCATTGACGAAGATGACACTCACACTAGTCCAAAATGACTTGTGGATGCAATCATATGGGGCCTTCTTCATCCAATTCAGGAAGGCTGGTTTGAGTTTGGAACTTAGTTCCAATCACCTTCTTTAAGCATGATACATCAAAACTAAGATGGAGCTTAGAATGACTGGGAAAAGATAACTAATAGGCCACATGTACCACGTGCTTGAGAACTGTATAAGGACCATAAAATTTGGGCCCCAGTTTCTGACAATGGTCATCCTTGAGTGAAATTTTCTTATATGGTTGCAGCCGAAGAAACACTTGGCCACCTTCAACAAACTGATGTTCGAAGTGACCTTGATCTACTTGTTTCTTCATGCAATTTTGATCCATGACTAAATTCTCTTTGAGGGTATGGAGAATAGCCTCTCGAACTGTAAGTGTTTGGTCAACCGCCTAGATCTTCGAGACACCTGACATGTATGAGAGAACTGAAGGTGGATTTTTTCTATATACTGCTTCAAAATGAGTCATGCGAGTAGTTATATGGTAAGAAGTGGTGTACCACCATTCATCTAGTGGTAATGATCGAGCCCACTGATTTTTCCTTTCAGATGAAAAGCACCTCAAATATGTCTCCAAACACTTGTTGACAACTTCAGTTTGACCATCATTTTGGGGATGATAGGCTATGTTGAGATGCAATTAGGTGCCCTGTAGCCTGAACAATTCTTGCCAAAAATTGTTGGTGAAAGTGGGATCTCAATAAACAACAATGGAATGAGGCATGCCATGAATATTGAAGACACGATCCATGAAAATTTGAGCCATAGGGGAGGTTGTAAATGGGTTTTGAAGAGAACATAAATGAGCATACTTGGAAAGACGATCAACGACCACCATGATGAATGACTTAATGTTCGATTTAGTTAATCCCAAAATAAAATCCATAGAGATGTCCCTCCAAATAGAAGGTGGAATTGTAAGCATTTATAGTATGCCAAGAGATTTAACTGTTTCTCCCTTGTTTCATTGACAAACATCACATTCTTCTAGAAACGTGTGAACGCCTGTTTCATACCATCCTAGAAAAAAGAACGCTTGACTCAGTCATAGGTTTTGGTAAATCCTGAGTGCCGAGTTGTGGGTGTAGCATGAAGCTCAGAAAGCACCATGGATTTAAGTTGTGACTATTTACTTAAATACAAAAAAACTTTGTAGCAAAGCTCATCATTGTGCCAAGAGTACCCAGGGGAAACTGCATAATTTTCTTGCAATTGTTGGATCAAATGTAAAATGTTGGGATCTTGTAGCCATTTATGGAGAACAACTTGGATATAATATGGTAAATTGAAGGAGGGGGAAAAAAGGGAACCTTCATCTTCATATTTTCTTGAAAGAGCATCAACAACCACATTTTATTTTCCTTTCTTGTAAATGATCTCATAATCATATCCAAAGAGCTTAGTCACCCATTTTTTTTTCTATGGGGAGGAAGGTCATTGATCCAAAAAATACTTGAGGTTTTGATGATCTATCTTAATTTGGAAGAGTTTCCCCAATAGATAAAAGTGCCAGAGATATACTACATGAAGAATAACCAACATTTATGTTTCATAGATGGATTGCCCCAACTGTCATTCCAATGGTTTTTTGTTGGTAAATGACAAAGGCTGACCATATTTCATAAGGGATTCTCCAATTCCTCTCCGAGAAGAATCAAATTCTAGGACAAATGTCTTTGTGAAATCAGGAAGGGCCAAGACTAGAGTGGCACACATAGCAGCCTTCAAGGCTCAAAAGGCTTGATTAGTTATGGGAGTCCAAGTGAAATAATTTGTTTTAAGGAGAGTAGTGAGAGGCACCACAATCTTTCCATAATTATTAACAAACTTGTGATAATAACCTGTTAACCCCAGAAAACCACACAAGATTTTGAGAGTCTTGGGGCAAGGCCAATCCTGCATAGCTTCAATCTTCTTAGAATCCACCTGGACGCCTGCCTTGCCAACAATATGACCCAACTACTCAACTTTTGAGGCTCCAAAAGAACATTTATATTGTTTGATTAATATTTGGTGCTGAGAGAGTAGATGTAGAAATCGATCCACATGAGAAATATGGGTTGTCCAGGTTTTATTATAGATGAGAATATCATCAAAGAAAACCAAGACAAAATGACGGAGAAAAGGATGCAAGACATGATTCACGAGGCTTTGGAAAGCGGAGAGAGAATTACACAAGCCAAAGGGAATGACCAAAAAATTATAGTGTCCCTCATGAGTTCGAAATGTAGTATTAGGAATGTCTTCCTCTTTCATACGTATCTGGTGGTAGCTAGAATGAAGATAAATTTTAGTAAAAAACTAGGCACCACTCAATTCATCCAAGAGATCGTCAATGACAGGAATGGGAAATTTGTCTTTGATGGTGATTTTTTTGAGGGTGTGAAAGTCAAGACACATGCGCCAATATCCTTCTTTCTTAAGTACCATGACCAAATGAGAAGAATAGGGGATCATACTAGGAAGAATAATGCCCGTGGTGAACAATTTTCTCAATTTCATTTTTCTGGGAAAAGGGATGACGATAGGGGCGAACATTGGGAGGAAGGATATCGGGGTTAAGGGGAATGGAATGATCATGAACACCATGGGAAGGAGGGATTCCCTGAGGAGTGGAATAAACAAATTGATGTTTGGAGAGGATGGATTGGAGGTCCAGTGACACAGAGGGTATCTCAGTGGTGTGAATGGAATGGAGTTGTGCAATAATTCCAGAATGACCCTTTTTTGAGGAGATTTTCCTTATGATGGGAATTGATGATCTCAAGGGAACCTGTTGTGATTCCTAGGAACTTATACTGGTGGACCTCCTAGTTGAATTGCATGGTTAATTACTTAAAATCCATGAGAATGGGACCAAGAGTCCTGAGCCATTCGATACCCAACACAATGTCACAACCACCCATGTCGATAGAAAACATATGAGATTTCATGTGGTACTGACAAATTTGGAGATGCACATTTTCACAACTCCCCCCACATTTCATGGACCCGTCATTGGAAATCATGATTTGAAAATTATCGAATACATAGATATAGAAATTAGTTTCTTAGGAAATGTGGCGATGAATAAAATTATGGGTGCTTCCACTATCAACAAGGATGATGACCTTCTGATTCTTAATGTAACTAATTATATTAAGGGTTTGGGGAGAAGAGAATCTAGTGAAATCATTAAGGGAAATGATCAGTTCAACTTCGAGAGGGTCAGAAGGTGGATTCATGTTAGTGGGTTTAGGTGACTCGGCCACAGAGGGAGCCTCAACATCTTCTTCAACAAAATCCTTGGAGATAGTCATACAAATATTTTGTTCCTTACACTTATTCCCAGGAAAAAAATTGTCATCACCAGTATAACAAAGGCCCTTGATTTGGCATTCAACCATTTCTTCCCTGGTCAATTTCTGGATCTTTAGGGGAGTGGAAGGAGGAGTGGGAGTGACTGGTTTAGTGAGAGGAATAAAGGAAGGTTTTTTGGTTTGAGAAGAAACAACTTGTTTTTCTTCCTTAGCTCTTTTAGTAGCTTCCACCCAACTATGAGGCCGAGCCATGAGGACATGGGCATGGATCTCGTCCTTGAGGCCACTAATAAAACATTCTCAGAAAAAAGCATCATACATGCCCTCTATCCGGAAAGCCATTTTCTCAAAAGAAACTATAAAGTCTTCCAATGTGCCATATTGTTTAAACTTTTTCAAATGGTCTAAATGGTTGGTGTCAGTGTCAAATCATTCATAAAGTTATGCAACAAATTGTGTCCAATATGCATACCCTTGGCGAGCATTTTTTTTCCATTTCCACCATTGCCAACGTTCCAGATCTAGATGGAGAACACCATACCTTAGTTTGGCCAACTCATCAGTAATTTCATACAAAGAGAAATAATGTTCCATTTGAGTGACCCAACCCATGGGATATGAACCATCAAATTTGTTCACCTCCATGCAAGGAGGACGTAGGTCCCGCTTAAAGTTGTGGGGAGGAAAATAGGTGGAATGGGAGAATTAAGGACCATCAGGGTTATAAGGTGTGGAAGAAGAAAAAATATATGGGGTGAGATTAAACAAGGCGATAAAATTGTTCATTATGTCCTGACATTGCTGACAGGTGGAAGTCAATTGAGTGATGGTCGTGGGAAGTGATTCAAGTGGAGTAAGACAGTATTTGATGTTACCAATACTAGACATGATGGAAGAGATATCACTCTGGGTTTGTTCATGATATTTGGCCAAGGTGGTGAGTCATTGTTCCCAATATTGATTGCGAGTGTGGGCCATGGGGATGGGACAAGGAGAAAAATGGGACTGCACAAAAATTAGTTACTAGTGAATGGTAGCACTATGATCAGTGGAAAGAGAGGAAGTCAATGGGATATATGCCCAATAGGTTTTCCGGGAAGGGGTCGATTCCACGGAAAATGTTTTTTCTGAAAAATGATAGGTATCACTGTGATCAAGGTGAAGAGAGGAATCCAATGCGATAGGTCTCAAATAATGGTCTCGACAGGATCCAATTTTTTTTTTAACTCCTGTGGATTCATACTCTGATATGAATAATACTACAATGAAGAAATGGACAAATGTTTAATAGGAAAAAATGGATAGGAATTTCACAACCAAAATGCATAAGGTACAGTTGCATGGCAATAGATCTTTGTTGTTCTGTTTCTAATTCTGTCCCAAAGGTTAGGGTATTCAGGGTTTCTATAGACAATGGTTTTCCCTGTGCTATATCTCTCTGATATAACTGCGGGGTCCAACAATATTACTCCTCCCAATATCTCAGGGAACCAACTAAGTAGGCTAGACCGTATCCTTATCTGTATTACTCGACTACCAAGGTACCAGAGAGTATCTTCCCGAGTGTTTTTTTCTATGGAACTATAGTAGTCAGATGGCCGATCGATTTATCTATGGAGGCATTCATAATATCTAGCCTGATTCAAATACATGTGTTGTATGATGTGCTACCACTTGAAGGGGCACCAACAGGGGTTACAAGTGTGGCCAACAATGTGCGCTTAAGTACCACTTGTAGTTCCACATGTATGCTTCCCCGACCAAAGATTTATATGTTGAGTGATAAATCTCTATAGATTTAAGACACCAAAATAGGTCTCTACCTTGAAAAGAAATTAACCCACAATTTTATGCCAAGGAAAGTGCTATGATACCACTTGTAAGGTACCAGATCTATTATAATAGCATGAAACAAAAATATTGCAGAGAATAGCAATGTAACAACACAATAGATGAAACCACAACACCAAATAATATCTTTATTGATAGGAAATAATTTTCACTTTCCTCTTCGAGGGGGAAAACCTCTAGAAGAGAAGCGCTCTATTACAATAATTATCAAGACAAAACTTATCATACCCTCTACTCCTATTTATACTATATCTATCTATCCAAAAGAACAATCTAGAGGAAGATCCTTCTAAAAGAGGAAGCTTCTATTAGGTATTATTACATTTGACTTATTCTTCCTTGTTTCTAGCCATTATTAATATTGGCCTTTATTACATGGAAATATATTATTGTACCTACGTGAGGGGTTAGGTAGGTTAGGTCCCTAACAAAAGCCACGCTTCTTCACAGTTTACAATACTAGTTTCTATATATTTTTCCTCCGCTATAATGAGTTCCATTGATGTATTCTCCCTGCGCAACCATGAGATCACAGTGATCCCATACTGAAACACAATTTGAAAGTACTCTTCTGATCCACTGCACTCCCTTCCGAGTCAGAGTCTATATAACTCTGTAGCTTCATATCTCCATCTGAGGCATATCTCAATCCATATCCACTCGTACCATGCAAGTATCTAATTTATTTATTTCAACCAATATACATGTATCATAATCAAGGTTAAAAGGTCCACATCCCAGTCCTTCTTACTGGATTCCTTCACTGAAACAAGGGAATCCTCTCTAGGAGGTATCATATCTCCTTAAGGTCTAACCTTCTATCTGTTAGTCCTGGAAGACATCTCTCCCATATGAATCTGAATTTCAAGAGGAATCCTTTCTTAATGAAAGTCTCTAAGCAACCAAATCTCTCTTATATCAGTCCCACTCTAATTCTTCATGCTCCCTATGAACCTTTACTCCCTCTAAGGCTATATAGTCTTCAAAGTCATCTTTTCCCTCTACATGTGATGACATCCTCTTCATCTTCATTACATGGATGTGCACAACTTTATGTCTAGATAGTCTTTCTTCATGTTTCTTTTTGTGACCGTCATTATGGATCCCTCTATGAGCTATTACCTATGACCTTCTTGGAACAAGAAACAAGAACAACCAAAAGCATCATATTCATCAAGCAATCAAAGGAGACAATTCACATTCTATCGATAAAATGACCCCACAAATGACACATCTTCTACTATGACCAACACACATCCATCATATAATCGATGTCATATGTCTAACCATGTTGATTTTCTACTGTTAAATTAGACAAGTGCAATTTTCCACAAGTGGTAATTACTTCCAATGATATACGATATTACTTTAGTAAACTCTAGAACATCACAAGCAATTACGCTCAAAAAATTTAAACTAATTAGAAACTTGAGTCTTTTCCTTAGATCACTTCCCACTTGTGAGAGAGAAAAAATATGTGTGTCTATTGTTGTGTCTTCCAAGTGTATTTTTATAGTAATATTAGATTTATCCAAAAAGACATGTTTAAATTTAATTTTCTTTCCCATAAATTGTTGGGGAATACCTCTTGTAACTACCCAAATATTAACATTGATTTGGTTATAATCCATCCACATAGTATTTGAATTTGTTAAATTGTTTCTCAATAACTCATGCGATTCTTTGCATAAATATAGGTAGAAGTAAATAAAAAGTACATTCTTCATATTTAGGTAATTAGACATTTTTACTAGGAATTATTGCCCACCATAATTTATGGAATTCTTTCTATAATCTAGGTAGGAGTAAAAAGTAAATATGTTTTACATAGCGATTGTAAAAACCCCATAAATTTAACACTCCCAACACTTTAAACTAAAGGCACATATGGTGACCATCCGTGAAAGGATGTGTCTCTAATAATTTTCTTCCCAATGTTGTCCAAACTGTAACAACCCTAATTAACTAATTAATTATCATGATTAAATATTTATTTAATGAATATTAGTTTAATAAATAAATTAATTAATTATCATGATTAAATATTTGTTTAATGAATATTAGTTTAATAAATTATTAATTTTTATTTTGGAGACTTATTTTATAATATAATTGTATCGGTAGATGGACCCATTTATGGAAGGGGGGATAAGGTGGTTGAGATTTAATGGGGGGATAATGTGGTTGAGGTTTAATGGGGGAAGAAGGCGATGGATAATGAAAGGGAAGAGACATAAGGCAAAGAAAAGACACTCGAGAAGGGGGAGTTGTTTTTTGGGGTCAATATATTTTAATTTATGGGAGAGGGAGAAGGTGGAGGGAGGAAGAGTTTTGGACTGCATCTGGATTATTGGTTTCATTTGTTAGGATATTTAGACACTTAGGAGTTAGTAATATCTACTTGGTCTATTATGTCGTTAGGTAAAAGTGTGCTTTCTAGTGTGTTTCTTTAGTATGCATTAGTATGCATTTGTAGTTAGGAAATCCGATGGTCACAATATGTTCCCGACATAGAGTGATCCAATGGTTCATAATCTCCTTGATCTTAATGGCCATTGATCCGTGGCTTAGCACCCGATTGGTCCATGATATCTATTTAAAGATCATGGAGGGTCATTTGCCGATGTTTGAAAATGAGAAAATCTCTCTGTAATCTTTTTCTTTGCATTAATAAACTGCTCCAAGTGCCCGCATTGGTTGGGGCCGTCGATGTTTCTCCATGGGGTTTTACCACATGAAAACATCATTGTGTTGATCTTTGATATGGTTATGTGAGTGGTTACTGAAGGTTTTCGTCCTCTGTTGGAATACCTGTGTTGTAGAACATGGTATCAGAGCCTGTTTGAAGACCTGCTCATGTTGAAGATTGATATCATGAAGCCGAGTTGAATTATCTCCACTTTCTGTTAGTTCTGTACATTTATGAGCTAAGAGGACTGTTCCATTTCATCCAGAGCACTCGTTTCAGTCAGGAACACTTTTTGTTTCAATCGAAAAGGTTTTTGTTTGCCCAAGATACGACCATTACAGTCATATATGAAGCGAAATTGTTTTCTTGTGTGAAAATAATTTTTTTTTAGAACGCTCTCCAAGGTTGTCTTCCACAACAACAAAAACAAAAACACCCCCAATCCTCTTTCTGAACATTACAATATTTTTTTCTACACCATTTGGTTAAAAGTTGTCTTATTAAGTAAGAGGTCTTGAGCTCAAGTCTCTCTTTTGTTACCTTTTTTGAAAAAGTTCATGCTAAAATTGTAAAGTGTATTTCACTTCAAGTATAAAAGTGAATCACTATAAGTAGCTTTAATATTTTATTTTAGAGTTATTTATTTTGCATGCAAATTTTCTGTTATAAAGTAACTTCATTGTAAAAGTGACCCCCACTTCTCTTTATAAAAGTGGATCACTTTATAAAGCAACTTACACAATCATGTGGTCATTTGGTTACCAATTGTGCCTTTTTTAAAAAGGGCATAACTCTAACATCGGAAGTCTGTTTTCAGTGCCATTTTTTTTTAAACCGCATGGATTTTAGAGATATTTCCATCCAGATCATCAGTTTAAGTTTTTAAATCCACATTATATGCATATTTAATATGGCCTCTACAAGTATTGTCTTGCTTGCAAACAACAACTAGTTCGAATGGAAATCTCATATGGAAAATTTATTAAGAAGTAAAGGCTTGTACTGAATTACCTTGGGAAAAGAAAAATCACCCATTGATGTTGATAATAAATCCAGGTGGGATAATATAAATGATGAAGCACGTGGACTAATTGGAATTTCCATCTCTCCTGATTTAAGGTACCACCTTCAAGATATTGATGACCCCAAAGAAGCTTGGGACACAATTGAATTTGTGTTTGGTAAACTCAATATTATTCAAGCACAATAGTTAGAAAATCAAATACTGACCTTGATTCTAAATTTTTTTTCTTTCCTTGGAGACTATCTATCTAGGTTTAAAACACTCAGAATTTTATGTGAAGAATGCAAGATAAAGATGGAGGAAGAGCATTGCATCTATCTTATTCTTTATAAGCTAGGTAGTGCATATTCTGTGTTTGTATCTACCTTTTATGCCATGCGAGAGGCTCTAGGGGAAGAAACTTATGAAAAACCCAGTCTTGAGTCCTTTTGTGCTTCTTTGATTCGAGAGGAAGATAATTTTGTACAATTTGGAGTGATCAACACTGTAGGTTTCTCCAACAAAGATTTAGTTTCCTAGCAGAAAGATAAACCCAAGTATCCCAAGAAGAAAAATCCTTTCTACAACAATAAACAACATAAGGGTCCCAAACCTGCTCAGACAACATCATCTCCTACTGGTGACAAAGGAGAAAAATATAAAAGTAAGAATACTAACAGACATTGCAACTTTTGTGATAAAGATGGTCAAGATGAGTCCAATGTTTCAAGAAGATGGCAGCTTTAGAAGCAACGATGAAGAAGCACAACATCAATATTGATTCTACTTCTTCTTCTCATAGACATGCACTTTCTGCTTCTGGTTTCTCCTTCAATTCAAATTCTACTACTACTTCTTTTTCTTATGAGTGGCTTATTGATTTAGGAGCATCTTATCATATGGCTAAGGATAAAGCCATATTTTCTGCTCTAAATGAATGTAACACCAAGAAAATATTTTTTGGTGATGATAGATATCTTAGTCTTGTAGGATCTTGAACAATTCAAGTATATAATGGTCATTTCAATGATGTATTATGTGT
>SNQJ01S0011468.1:205475-229501 GCA_010110895.2 Picea sitchensis | reverse complement strand
TCTAATCTAGTCTCAATTAGTACTAACTCACATCACTTATCCACACTTTAGTGGGTGAGATAGTCATTGTTGATGTGTTTTGTTTGGAGACTAGATACCTAAGAAGAGACTTGCTCTACCCTAGAACTTAGATTTATTTTCCATTATTCTCTTTCTTGGTTTTTGGAAATTAGATAGTTGAGAAGTTTATTTTCCATATCTAGCTTCCTATTTTCATGATTTGATATATCAAAGCAGATTCTTTGAAGGATATGATATTGTAGCAAACATATTCATGACATTTGGATAGAGTCTAAGAGCATTGATGTTCAAAAGATGATTTCACAACATCCTTGGAAGATCTCCCTCTATAAGATCGATCTAGATATATTCATCTTAGCCACATGGATTGAGGTTTAGAAACTTACTTCACAAGAATATTGAATGTCTAAAGGTGTCCTTTTATACTATGTATCTCAATAAAATAAAATTTATTCTTCCCTCATAGGAAAAGGGTATTCGAGTGAAATGTTCGTTGTTAACACAAATGCATAAGCTTATAACTTTTTTTGTAAGCTTTGGATGAAAAAAAAGGGACAAGTGTGTCCTTTACATGTGTTATAATGCCTCCATTAGGCACAATAAATTCTTTGTGAAAGCATTTTTTAAGAAATAGACTTGCAAATGATACAACCCAAACATATATAATTGATTGATGTTCATCATATTATCATTTACATATTAACATTTATGACAAGAGATTAACATCCAAATTGATTTGACATTTATGACAAGAGTCATTTCAAGGGACTAGACTTATAAGTGACACAACAGAAAAATATCCAACTCTGCCAGCAATAAGCATAAGTGTCCCCATAAAACTCATCTTCATCATAATGTTATCTACATATTGACACTTATGAAAAAAATGTTTATCTACATATTGATACTTATGAAAAAATGTAGTTTAAATATTCTACATTTTTACTCATTTTTTATCATATTTTTTTATTATAGTCCCATTCTAATAAAAACATAGGACACCCAAATTGATTTGACATTTATGAAAGAATCCAAATTGATTTGGCATTTGTAAGTCGAACAATTTCAACTACATATTAACATTTTGATACATATTAACACTTGTGACCAAATCTTTACATCCAAATTGATTTGAAATTTATAACAAAAGCTTAACCCCTAGATTGAAAGCTTTACATCCAAATTGATTTGGCATTTGTGACCAAAGCCACACCCCAACTTGATTTGATTGTTGAAATAGTGATAGGAATGAGTTACCTTTTGAATAATACTTTGTTTTCTTTTGTGCAGAGAGACACTATACAACACCATTACGTATGAGATAATATAAGAATCTTTATCCATCATGAAGCATGTCATGTCAAAATTTAGTGAGATAATAACAATACCTGCCACTGTCATTGTCTTTCTTTCACTAAAACAAACACCTTTAGACCACACTGTCAAACGGGATGTATTGCCAAAACCAATCATCCAATCTTCATAATTTGTAGTCATGTCCTCAAATAAAGACGACACAAGGAAATGGAGGCAATGAAATATCCAATCTATCTTCATAATCTGTAGTCATGTCCTCAAATAAAGACGACACAAGGAAATGGAGGTAATGAAATATCCAATCTTCATAATCTGTAGTCATGTCCTCAAATAAAGATGACACAAGGAAATGGAGGCAATGAAATTAATGCAAATCATGTACTCAAATAAAGACAAGGAAACTAATGGCATTATGTTATGCTTTTATTAGACCCAGTTTATAGTTTTTACTATCTTCACTCAACAACGAAGAGATGCAGATGAAAAAAATTTCAGTTCATTTCCCTTTATTCTTTCTCTTCTTAACCACTGATAAAACCTTCCATTTTTCATTCACTCTAACTAGGAGTATGGTCCATGCATGCTTTTTTTAAGCTACTACAAATGATTGGTTGTAAAATATGTAAGTTCTTATCAGGTGTGTGAAATGGAGTGTAATGGAAAATGTTGATGCTGAAATATGTATTTTTTCAAGCCAAAGACCTATCAACCAAACATCAAAACATAGACAATTGAGTAGCTTCTAATAGAGAATTGTCCTTGTATTCGCATTCCCACAAGGAGCCTTGTAGCATGATGGCTTATTTTGACAACATATTCTATTTTTTATTAAAATCCATGTAGATATAGAAAAATGAGGCATCCTCGAACATAGATTTTTTCTCCAAGCATAGTGCCATGATTGGCTCCAAAGAGTATGACTCCATCCCCGCATATTTTTGGTGAGCCTTGATAAGCTCCATCAAAGAATTCCCAAGGCTTTGTGAAATCAATACGGGGCTCATGCAATAACCTTTGGGATTTAATATTAATATTAATATTAATATTAATATCAAAATTGATGCCCAAAATATTTTTTTAATTTTTTTCTAAAAATATTTTGGCCATCGCATATCCAATGCCAACTATTATATATGCGACGTTTTTGCTATATAAACAATGGAAAGTTGTCGTCGGATATCCAACAACAAATTTTATATATGCGACGATTTTTCCATATAGACAACAGAAAGTTGTCGTTGGATATCCGCCGACAACTTTTATATATGCAATGATTTTTCCATATAGACAATGGAAAGTTGTCATCGGATATCCGACAAATTTTTTTATGTATGCGATGGTTTTGCCATATAGACAACGGAAAGTTGTAGTCGGATATCTGACGACAAATTTTATCTATGCGACGGTTTTACCATATAGACAATGGAAAGTTGTCGTCTCATATCCGACGACAACTTTTATCTATGCGACGGTTATACTAAATAAACAACGGAAAGTTGTAGTCGTCGATTTGACGACAACTTTTATTGTTTGCATCGGTTTAGCTACATAAACAACAGAAAAGTTGTCATCAAATATGCGATGACGGCTTCTATTGATGCGTCGATTTAACTATAAAATTTGTTGTCGCAATATAGACGAAAAGTTGGTTTGAGATTGTTTGCCTATATCGTCGCTTATGCGAGGTTTTCTCAAGTTCGTCGCAAATTCCACGTCACCTAAACCGACGTTTCAGAGACTCCAAATTTGTCTCCATATCAATGACATAACGTCGTATAAGCATTGAAACAACCGTCGCAAAATGGGCCAAATGTGCTAGTGAATGATAACCTCAAAGCAGAGTTAAATACCCTGAAACAAGAAGTGGAGGCTGCTCGACAGAAGAATCCAGAAGGGATAACTATGGACATCCTAGCACTGAAAAACGTTGTTATGGACATAAACAAAGAACTCATGTGCTTTGAGTGCGGAAACATTTACTTTGAGGCAGTATATGAGGTAGTCAAATTTCCAATCACTAAAGGACCAGCATCTGTCTCGGTCAAGACTAAACATGAACTTACTGCTACACAAAAATCAGTAAAACAGGTTCTAGTCGCTAAAAGACCAGCAATTGTCTCAGTCAAGACTGAACATGAATTTACTGCAACACAAAAATCGGTAAAACAGAGGAGATGTCAATGCCATAAAACAACTACTGGTATACCAAAAGATTGCAAACAAGAACCTTTGTTTCCTTCATGAGTTGTTACTCGAGCAACTCAAATTGATTCTGTTCTCAAAGACAAAGAAACTCAAATAGATCATTGACACAACAAATTTTCTTTTGGACACAACATTTTTCAATACCGACACTTAGTAATTTCTCTTAGAAATTATACACTGGAGGAGACAATTATCTACTTCAGCTACAAAGTAAGGTTTGAATGTGTTTTTCCTGAGGACATGTAATGTCTTTAGTTGGGGGGCATGTTAGGACCCAAAAATGTCCCTTTTTCACTACATCTTTTTCCCATTCAACTTTCTCATTCCTAAGCTAAATGACTACTATAATGAGTACTAATACCCTTTTCCCCAAGGTATGAACTTTTCATCTCGCTTTTATATTTTCATTTACTTAGCATGTTTGATTGGTAACATTCACATATTTTACCCATGAAATGATTTAACTAATGATCAAAATGCTTAGAACAACCCACTTCAAGAAACTCGTTGTTGTTACAGCTATGCGCCAATCTTGGAAGCTATTACATGACTGCTACAATGGATGCCACCAATCCTGGAAGTTGTTACATGACTGCTGCAATAGATGCCACCAATATTGGAAGCTATTACATGACTGCTGCAACAGAAGCTCGTTAATCCTGGAAGTTGTTACAACAGACGCCACCCGTCCTGTTGTTATACGACTATTACAACACCTGTTGATTAGATATGCTGGCTCACAATGTTGATCAAGGAGAGTTCTATATTTTGTATTAATGATATCAAATGAACATATTGAGAATCGTGGATTCTCAAGACTGCTCTGTTTATGTTCTATTGAATGACTCTGACTTTAAATAGCAGATCTTTTGTAATGAAGAGGAGTTTTTTTGACTGGAGAAAGAAAGGTAACGCTTATTGTACAAAGACATTTTTGGTAAATGGAATGAAAGAGTGTATTGAATTCCTTTAGCAGACTGTAACCTATTTTCTTGAGCGGATTTATTGAGAAGGAAAGGGCCCACCTTCCTCACTGATCCCCCTCTGTTTTGAATTCTAGATTAGTTGTTTCAAATGCGAATGATTTAACTATTAGACATTTCTAGAATACAACTGTTGTTACAGTTTAGTTCCTTCTTTTTAGATGCGCATAAACTTGTCTCATGAGAATTAGAAGTCGACTGCTAAACATTGCTGGAGAACTACTTTCTTTTTTTGTGTTAGGTTAAAATCTTGTTTCCAAGAAATAAAAGTGTGAAGTACCTTCTTGCAATAAGTAGATTTCCTTTCTGCAAATAGTATAGAATTTCTTCCTGCAAAAGTAAATTAGAAAGATAGATTAGAGTAGGCAATCTAGGGTTCTTATACATTCATTAATTTAGCTTGCAATTACGATTTAAAATCTATAGAACTCCATCTGTAACATCACAACTATGTTAGCGATAATGTTTGTTTTTCTTTGAATTCCCTACTACAACTAGATTAGAGATGCTTTCATAATCTAGAATATATTGTGCGCAATTATCTTGAAATAACAGACTTCCCTGGGTTGACAATTTATATTGAACACTTTGATTTTCTATTCAATTAGACAATTAAAGTGCGGGCCCACCTTCCTCACCGATTCCCCTCTGTTTTGAATTCTAGATTAGTTGTTTCAAATGAAAATGATTTAACTATTAGACATTTCTAGAATTCAACTACTGTTACAATTTAGTTCCTTCTTGTTAGATGCGCATAAACTTGTCTCATGAGAATTAGAAGTCAATTTTTGAACATTGCTGGAGAATTGCTTTCTTTTTTTTGCATTAGGTTAAAATCTTGTTTCCAAGAAATAAAAGTGTGAAGTACCTTCTTGCAATAAGTAGATTTCCTTTCTGCAAATAATATATAATATCTTCCTGCAAAAGTAAATTAGAAAGTTAGATTAGAGTAGGCAATCTAGGGTTCTTATACATTCATTAATTTAGCTTGCAATTACGATTTAAAATCTGTAGAACTCCAGCTGTATCAACACAACTGTGTTAGCGATAATGTTTGTTTTTCTTTGACTTCCCTGCTACAACTAGATTAGAGATTCTTTCATAATATAGCATAGACTGTGCACAATTATCTTGAAATAACAGACTTCCCTGGGTTGACAATTTATATTGAACACTTTGATTTTTTGTTCAATTAGACAATTAAAGTGCCCAACAAGTACCTAGATAAGTTTGTTTTGGTATTTATTGATGACATTTTAGTGTACTTGAAAAAAAAATAAGAACACAAAGAACATCTAAGGATAGTATTGTAGACATTAAGAAAACACAAGTTGTATGAAAAATTTGACAAATGTGACTTTTACCAAAAGAAAATACAATACTTAGGACATGTAAAATCTGAAGAGGGTATTGCAGTCGACACGGGGAACATAAGAGCCATCATGGAATGGTCTATTCCTAAGGATGTAGTGGACATCCGGTTATTCATGGGAATCACTGGGTATTACCACATATTTATAGAGGGATTCTCTATGATTGCATACCCTATCACATCCCTACAAAAAAATTGAATTAAGTTTATTTGGTTGCAGAAATGTCAGGACAATTTTAATAAGTTAAAAGAACTGTTAACAACTACACCTATTTTAAGGGTAGCATATTTGGAAAAACACTTTACAGTTTGCGTGGATATGAGCAAATAAGGTTTGGGAGGTCTCCTAACTCAAGAAGGGCACATTATTTGTTATGAGTCACAAAAACTAAAGGAGCATGAATGAAACTACATCACACATGAATTAGAATTAGCACCTGCAATCCATGCATTAAAAATGTGGTGACACTATATAATGGGCGGAAAATTTATGTTGCTAATTGATAATAGTGGTGTGAAATTCTTGTTTAGTCAGCCAGATCTTAACGCAAGGAAAGAAATATGGTTGGCCTTCTTGAGCGGATTTGATTTTGAGGTAAGACACATCAAGGGTAAGGAAAACAAAGTGGAATATGCCTTAAGTAGAAGAATTCATGGGTTGTTTGAGATAAACATTAGCAGGGAAGAAAGTGACATTGAGCAAAGGGTAAAAGTTGCAAGTAATAATGATGAAAAGTACATCAAAATAGTGGTAGATTTACAAAATAATGCATAAAATGTAGACATAACAGATATGAGTTTGGACATAAATGGATTACTAAGATTCAAAAATAGGCTGTACATACCAGATTCTGCTGAATTAAAGCTAACAATTTTGGATGAAGTACACAAGAAACCATATTTTGTTCATTTAGGATACCAGAAAATGGTAACAACATTGAGGAAGATGTTTTATTGTCCTAACATGAAAGGAAACACAAAAAAATACTTATCTAAGTGCCTATATTTTCAACAGGTGAGGGCTCAACACCAGCACCTAGCCGACCTATTACAGAATCTACCTATACCAGAATGGAAGTGGGAGACTATGTCAATAGATTTTATCACAGGTTTGCCTATACAAACGGATGGGCAGACTGAACGAACGAACTAGATTGTGGAAGATATGCTACAAATGTATGTAAGGATGAAACCAAGTAAGTGGGAGGAATACCTGCACTTGATGGAATTTGCAAACAATAATCGTTATCAGACATCGACTAAGATGAGCCCCTTCGAAGTATTGTACGACATAAAGTGTACAAATCCAATTAGTTGGGATAACCCAATTGATAGACTCATGGTGGGACCATAAATGCTCCAAGAAATGGAGAAAACGGTAAGAAAAGTACAACAAAATTTAAAGGAGGCACAGGACAGACAAAAACATTATGCAGATATGAAAACAAGACACTAGGAATTTCAAGTTGGAGATCACATGTATTTAAAAGTCAAAGCAAGAAGAAGTTCATTAAAGCTAGGAAATTGTGCAAAGTTGACGCCAAGGTTTTGTGGCCCCTTCGAGATCTTATCTCGAATTGGACCCGTGGCATATCAAATTGCACTTCCTCCAAATTTAAAAGTTCATCATGTATTTCATGTTTCTTTGTTAAACAAATATGTTCACGATCCTACTCACATGATCGATTGGAACATGGTGCAGGTGGAACCAGAAGGCAAGTTCCCAGCAAAACCTCTGCGAATTCTGGAAATGAGAGAAATACTACTATAGAATAGAGCCATCACCCAGGTAAAAGTGCAATGGAAGCACTTTAGTCCTGAGGAGGCCACTTGGGAAATGGAGGAAGATTTGTAGAAATCTTATCCAACCCTATTCCGAGAAAGGAATGAACATTGATGATAGTGTTGTACTGAAGGGGGAAGGATGTAATATTCCTAGAAATAATTAATTATTAAAGTTTGTATGCACTTAGGAATTTATTTCCTTTTTTGAAAAATTCGTATTTGGAAAATTATTGCCATTTATGGCGATTGCGAATTTGGAATTTGATTATTTGTGATTAATTATTGTGACTATTGGGAAAAGATTTGATTTCCCAAACAACTCTTTGACTATGACACATGTAAAAGAAAAATATTTTTCATATTAATTGTTGAAGGAAAAATGGAACAACTGGGTTGAAATGAGTTGACCATGACTCCATGAGTGGTAAAGATGCTTGAAATACCCCGGGGATGAATTTTACAAGTGGAAAATGAGGAATTTGTCCATTGGCAGCCCCTGAAAATCATAGACTTGTAAAGCTGTGAAAATTCCCAAAGGGGGGAAAAGACCTAGGCACAAGATGCTTTGGCATATACAACATATGGGAGGAGGCAGGACGCTACTTAGTATGTTGGGAAAAGGATATCACTTGTTGTTATGAGAATTGTTCCGAGTGTGAGGCAAGGGGAATTTTTGATCTGAAAAAGGACTATAGCGAAAGAGGATCATTGGAGTTCGCCCTCATGGATTCATGGTTAGGCTATGGGGTGAACATAGAATGTAGTTTGGTTTTTATGTTCTATGGTTTGGTGGAACTTGGCTATTCCATTTGTTGTTCCAACACTTTTTTTCAGATATGTACATCTACTTTTTATTTTTTATTTATTTATTTTATGTCTGGCAGAATCAAAAACTAGTTGGGCATGTGCTCACATTAAACGTGGCCGTGTTATCCAACTGCTACCACTATAACCTCCAGGTGTGCCCACAATGCCGCTTACATGACACACATTGTAAGTCGGGGGGAATTGAACTCGAAACCTCATGGAACTTCATTTTCACAGCACTTGCCAATTGAGCTACCCCCTCGGGGGAAATATGTACATCTACTTATTCCTTGTGGAGTTGTTTTATTGATTTATAGCTTGGAGAATGAAATGAATTATAGAATAAGATTTACAGTTTGATTTTATTCATTGAGTAAAGTTAAGAAAGATACTGTGTGCATTAGCTGTTAATGAAGTTGAGTTATGTAAATATACAGGTACATAGGATATGCATCAAAGCTAAGAAAAATAGAATTATTATTGTGTTAATTATAACCTTTACCAGGCATGTGGATATATACGTGTTGATGGGAGAAATTGACCGTCCGTCAATTGAGAGAGTGGAACCAGTTCGGGATTGTCTAATAACCCAAGCCGTTTGGGATGAGCCACCCTGACGGGTTTAGCGGCTCGGTTAGCTGATCTAATTCCTAAGAAAACAAAAAGAAAACTACTCTAAATTAACTAATCTAACTAAAAACAACCATTAAAACAAACTAATAAACTAATCTAACTAAAAATAACTATTAAAACAAACTAATAAACTAATCTAACTAAAACTAACTATTAAAACTAACTAAAACAAAATTAACTATTCTATATATACAATCTATTGTCTAATACTATACTAACTCTAACTAATTAAATATCTAACTACTAATGGAAATAAAACTTATTCACAAAATGTACAATATCTACAATTTACAGATTTGAATGAAAACCTAAAAAACTCATTTGTATTCTGCCCTAAGACAATGAGAGATATTTTTTGTTGATTTTATAATTTTATGAAACAGAAACTAAATAAAAACTAACTAAACTAAACAACTAATATACTAACTATAACTACAAATCTAACTAAACATATATCTAACTAAACTAAACAACTAATATACTAACTATAACTACAAATCTAACTAAACATATATCTAACTAAACTACTTAAATTATACTAACAAACTACTAATTAAATACTGAAAAACAAACTGACCTGGAGAAACGCTCCAGATTTGTCCTGTATGTAATGGTTGTCTTAGCTGATCGAAGGGAGGAAACCTACACCGAATTATCCAGACGCTCCTTGTAAACAGAAAGCTGCAGTGCTCTTCAAATATGATTACAGGACAAACAAGACATAAAAATTACAACAATCTTATGATTTATAAATCTTCACAGTTAGATAAACCTGTATGCAAAGACTTATACAAAATGATTCAATTAATGAAGAAGAGAAATATGTGATTCATCAACTGAAACAAAGTAATTGCTGTATTTTTTAAGTAATGAAAGAAATCAGATATGGATAAAACATTAATTAAATCATATCATTCTGCAATAGACTATGATAGCTAAAGTAGTCTATAATCAACTGCAAAGTGACGTGCATAAAATTGAAACAAAAGATTGATATTATGAAAGCGAAAGCTGTAGCAATAACATCAACTCTCGTCTCAGTTTGTATTATAAATCCATAGCCTGGTTCTCCCACAAGTGAGGATGATCCTTGTTTACAAAAAATAAGAAGTATTTAAAGACTTCCCACAGGGTAAAACATCCTTGTGGAAGTTATCAAAACTGTTTACACAAATCTGGGAAAATATCCCAAGTTTCTGACTCAAACTTAACAACCTAAGACAAAGCCAAATCTAAAACATCTCCTAAACTTCCACAGCATGCCCAATTTGCCATTGAAATTTGTAGGTATTTGTAGGTGGACAATAATAGACAAGTTTAGACAATATTCAGCTGTAAAATCATCAAAAAATCCAACTTTTATGACTAGCTAACAGAGTCAAACGATTCTGTAGTTGGTCTAAATCACACACAAAATCTTATTAAAAATCAATTCAAATCTTGGAAAATACATTCAAACTGTCAAAAGATATTTGATTTCTAAAAGCCTTATTCAAATTGACACTTGTATGCAAATTAATCAAACTAAATCAAATGATAACAAAGATAGCTACACTATGTTTAATTCATTATCACTAATTTGGGTAAACAACATTGTATTGGATAACTGAACAACAATGAAATCATTTTCATAGCCAATTGAAATCAATAGGAATAGATTCTTCAACTATCCACAGATCACTTCGAATCCAAACCAAATCAACAAAATCATTTTCTCAAACTGATATAACTGTATTAAGTATAAATGATCATGCTAATCACTTGCAAATCAAATCAAAATAGGAACAAATCAAAATGGTTTGAGGCTAGCAAATCATTATATATTAGCACTGTTTCCATGATTTTTTCAAATAGACCTTCAACACAGGTCGAATGTAATCCAAATCTAAGCGAAAACAAACCCCAATTCATTATATTAATCCAAGCAATTCATAAAATGACTTTGATATTGAAAACCACATGCCTGGGAGGATTGATGAAGGGTTAAAGAGTGTGAGAGGTTGGACAAGTGAGAGGAGTTATGAGGCATAGGCCTGGAGAATTCATAGACCTTGCATCAAATGCACACAGACCCAATACGTTCCCTTCATCCATTGAGAGGATCTGAAGAATGACCTGAAAAACACGAGCTAGATCTTTGTAACAACTTGGTTTCTGGGGAAACCGCCCATCTTGAAGGTAAAGGGGCTAAAAAAGGTTCTGGGTTTTCAACGGTTTGATCTAATTCAAATCCGTTTGCCCATAATTTCTCACGTAAAAACGTGACTCTGGGGGCAATTTACGGGGGCAGTCTTCTCTGGCAAAATGAAACCAAAACTGACTCTGAACAACATGGGGGTTCAATTCGCCCTACAGGAGCCAAGAGAGAACACATGGTCTATAGGGTAAATGACGAGGGGGTTTGACAGGGTAGGCACAGGACTGAATGCTTGCTGGTTTTCCCAAACAGAGGTAGCCCGAGATGCAAGGCAAGTGTTAATGCCTATTCGTGTGAGGGTTTGACAGAGTTAGTTGAAACTATGCAAAACTATCATGCTATCATGGCGCCTTGGTAAATCAAATCACTCACATCACAATCCAAGATTTTGACCCAATATCAAATAGATTATTCACATGAAATCCATAACATTCATAACCAAAACAATTATGACCAAATATCCAATAACTATTTGCAAACCATAGTGTTCATAACCAACAATTGGTCCGCACTAATATGTGTATGATTTAAAAAAAAATAACATTTCGAATATAGCACCAAAGATTTGATCATAAAATTTATGCGTTGTATGATACCATTTCACCACAGGTCCAATCATAATGTTAATGCATTCTGTTAGCGTCGGAAGTCACTCCTGGATTGCTTGCAGGAGCAGAGCCCGACACCCATCAGTTTAATGTCACGATTTGTTTATAAAGGGGTGATCAAATGGAGATAATGGCTCGAGGAGGTATCACTCTAACTCAAGGACTGAGTCTAAAACGTAAAGAATGAAGGAGGTGTGGAATCCTAACTTCAGCCAGTGACTTGATTAAAACATGAGCAGGGGGAAGACTTAGGAGAAAATGAACAAACAACTCTGGGCAACAAGCTTGTAGCAGTTTGTAGATGAAAAACTCTGAATGCAGGATCCTCCTGGTTCGGGGCTTCAAGAAACTGAATAAGAGACTTGACTAGACCCTCCAATTCCAATTCGTTCAACGTTAAAGAAAAAAAAAGAACCGATTAGAGGCTCCGTAACTATTACAGTGATCCATTACAACATCATCCTATAATAGCTACAGCTCGACTGGATCCTCCAATTCCAAGCTGCTCTAACAAGTGCAAACAAAGACATGGAAGCAACTGGCATTGATAAGGAAAGAAGTCTCCAAAGCTCATACATAACCAAAATAACAATGCTTCATTAAAACTTTACAACCGGGAGCTCTACTCAACCATCGATAGATTACAAAATTACAAGGACTGAGTCTATATACTCAAGAAAATTCACCCAACAGAGGCGTGCTTAGACACCCAAGGCTTGGTGTCCTTTCAGTCAAATTCGGACAATCTTTCTCTGTCTGTCTCCACCTTAATTGCGCATGGACCCTGCAGGGGGAGGGTAGTTGAGCTATTAAGTGCTGAGCTAGCGTGCGCATACTTTTCTGTCGAGCTAAGGACCTCGCCATGGCCACTTTGAGAAAATCGGTACACAGGACCTCTGTGAGCGAACGTCTTGCCAGACTCTCCATTCCCTCATTAAATGAATGAAAGGAGGCTTCAACTACCCTTTCTTATCTTTATTTACTTCGAGCGAAAAGCAGGAGCAAAATCGCTTCTGACGGCATCTGGAAATCGTGACGATGCTTTCGGCGACTGGACACAACACCTTTAGGCCCCCCCTGCTACTTAGCTCTTTTAATTTCTCGGGTGACCGTGGACCATGAACCTGCTTTTATTCCCATGGAGGCTTTGGGTGTTCACGAATAAGGAGGACTGTTCTTTCTGCCTTTGAAGTCGCGAGGGGCGTAGCGCCGATATGGCTCAATCATGCGCCAGGCATCCTTCCAGATCCAACGGCTCTTAATTCTCCCGATGATACCGTGGGCCCGGGTCACGGACTCCCCCGACACCTCGCGCATCGCAACATAACAGAGCTACCCTTTGCATTTTGGGGTCGCGAGGGGCAAAGCACCGAAGCGGCTTAATCGCGCACCATGTGTATATCCAGATCGGACGACCCATATTATCTCGTTAGTGGTGTGGCCCCTGGTTTATTAAATTGTGCGTGATGGCGCCCTTCCTCGGGCGTGTTCCTCTGTGACTGGGCGCCAAGATCGTGGGCCCAACCTCAAAGGCCCTCGCAACTCGCAATCTCATGAGTTGGAAGGTAGAGCCTGTGTGCTCCCCTTTCACGAAGTCCCGAGATGCGATGGTCAGTGAAGGTTGACCTCCTACAGGCACCTTTCGCAACTCGGAGCTTCGTGCAACCAAAGGGATATGATCCGCCCTTCAAACTCACGACCCCCCGAGCTCGCGAAAAAACTACCGCGCTTGCACTAATCATGATCAACGGTCCTCGTAACTTCGCGAGTGCCTCCCGAAGGATTCAGACCATTGTCTTCCTTCGAACTTTAGGCGTTATTCTCGACGCAGCTCGGCTACTCTTCAATTACTCATCAATCGTTGCTTGGTCGTGTCACTGAATTCTTTCTGCTAAAACATGAAATGCCCGCTCGCTTGATTTTAAGTCCAAGAGGACTTCCTTTATGCATTGCTCTTGGGGACTCCCCGAGCAACCTATAAACCTGTGTATCCCGATGCCGAAGACAGGAAATGTTTCTAACATTAGGCTCCATGGGGGATAGAGTCTTCCCTGTGATGCTCTAAGAACTCCTTCTGTAGTTCCAGTTGCCTTTCTGTTCGGCTATGGAGTCACTTATTAGGCCGAAACATGTAAAAAGAAACTAAACACAGAAATAAAAGACAATATTTACAAACAGAAGAGCCGTCTAGGGCTCAAATAAAACATCTTTTCAGAAAATGCCCATTCACTGGGCAGTTGAAAACCTCTTCACCCTCCAGATCCTGCAACCTATAGGTGTTGTTGGAGAAAATATCATAGATTTTAAAGGGGCCAATCCAAAGAGCGTCGAACTTGCTGTGCTTTCCTTTATCCTGTCTGGGTGTGTCCACCTTGAACACCAAGTCCCCGATTTCGAATTCCTCTTTCCTGACCTTCCTGTCAAAAGACTACCTGATCTTCTGCTGATGGTGGTAGGCCCTGTTCATGACCTTCTCTCTAATATGCTGCACTTCCACCATCTGATGAATCCTTCTGACCATATTGTCAGGTTCTCCTTCAAGGTCCTGGAGGAACTTTGCCACAGATAAGGTGAGCTAAGTAGGGAAAATGACCTCAGTTCCGTAAACAAGCTGGTAAGGGGAGAGGCCCAAGGATCTTTTGGTTGTCACTCGGTCGGCCCACAGAGCAAATTTGAGCCTCGAATCCCAAGCCCTCTTATTTTCTTCTAGTAATTTCTTAATGAGCTTGATCAGGCTTTTATTGGAAGACTCTGCTAGTCCATTTCCTTGAGGATAATAGGGAGTAGAGTGAATCAGTGAAATCTCAAACTGTTCATAGAACTTGACCAGAGGCTCAGACCTGAAGGGGGCGACGTTGTCAGTGACAATTCTGCTGGGGCAACCAAATCGGGTTATGATATCTTCCAGGAAACTGATAATCACTTTGTGGGAGGTGCTCCTGGTGGGGAAAACCTCTATCCATTTGGTGAAATAATCTGTCGCAATGAGGATCCATCTGTGTTGGAAAATTGAGGGAGGATGAATTTCTCCAATGAAGTCCAACCCCCACTGCTGAAAAGGTGTTGAAACTACCACAGGCTTTAAGGGCAGAGGTTTGAGATGCTTCTTACCTGAGAACTTCTAGCATTTGATGCAAGCTCTGATTTCTCTGCAGACATCGGAGAATAAAGTAGGCTAGTGATACCCAGCTTAGAGGATCTTATGGGTTGTGGTCTTCCAGAAATGATGCCCCCCACAAAGGCCACTGTGGAAATCAAATGTGACCTGTTGATCTTCTTGTGGGTCCAGACACCTTAAGAATACCCCTAGAGGATCTTTCCAGTACAAGGCCTGGTGAATGAGGCAATACCTGACTACCTGAGCTTTAAATCTCTCGCCTTGCCTTTTTCCATCCCATCAGGAGGCCTTAATTCTTGCAAAAAATACAAGATATCTTTGTACCAGGGGCATGCTGCTAATGATAAGGCACTTTGAGAATCCTTACTGGATGATTCGGCTTGCTCATTGATGTAGTTAATCCCCAAGGCTTTGCAATTGGATTTGGCTAGCAACTTGGCTAAACCCTGCCCCTTTATCAACTTGGTGAGCTTGATCTCTAAATCAAACTCTAGGATCTTGGTGATCCATTTTCCTCTTCTTCCATCCATGTCGGGCTGTATAAGAATGTCCTTCACAGAGGCCGAAGGAACATATGCAATGATCTTTGAGTGCAAGACATAGACTCGGAAAGATTTGAGAGATTTCACCAAGGCATAGGCCTGCTTTTCCATGGCCTCATACCGGAGTTCTGCGTCTCTCAATGCCTTGCTATAGAAGGCAATAGGTTTCTCTTTTCCTCGCTCATTTTTCTACAACAAGACTGTTGCTACTGTATCGTAGGATGCAAAAGAAAAAATTAGGAAATCTTTAGAATAATCGGGTCTGATTAGCATGGGTGCCTCCATCAATGCCTTCTTGATCCGATCAAAATATTCCCTGGGTTCAGTGGTCCATTTCACTTCATTTCCCTTCCTAAGCATGGTTGTGATGTGCTTCACCAACTCAACAAAATTTGAGACAAATCTCCTCAGAAAATTTATCTTTCCCAGAAAGTCCTGGACTTCCTTCTTAGATCTGGGAAGTGACAGGGTCTGAAGTGATTCTACCCTGCTAGGGTCAATCCTTACTCCCTCTACCGATACTATATGGCCTAACAACCTCCCTTCCTTCATAGAAAACAAAGATTTCTTGGGGTTTAAAGATAGGCCAAACCTTCGACACTTTAGGAAAACCCTCTTCTGTCCTGGAGAAGACCGTGATGTCGTCTAGATAGATTACAACGAACTGATCCTTATCCCCAATGAAGGCTATGTCCATGGCTCACTGAAATGTTTCTCCTGCATTCATCAGTCCGAAAGGCATTTTGGCATACATGAATGTGCCCCAAGGAGTGGTGAAGGTTGTTTTCTCTCTGTCCTCAGGCATGACTGATATCTGATTGTAGCCAGAGAAACCGTCAATCATGGATATCCTAGATGCACCAGTGACCTTCTGCAATATGTGCTCCATGTTGGGCAGGGGATAATTATCCTTCCTTGAGCTTCTGTTCAGATTTCTGAAGTCAACACAGAGTCTAATTTCCCCGCTTTTCTTTCTCACTGGAACAAGATTGGCCACCCAATCGAAATATCTCAGGGGAACAATGATTTGGGCATCTAGTAATTTCTTCACTTCTTTCTCCATGACAGGTAGCAACATGGGGTTTACTTGTCTCAACTTCTCCTTGAATGTATTAGCCTCTTCCTTCAGTGGGATTTTGTGTTCAATGACCGATGTGTCATATGTCTTCAGGTCTTCATAGGTCCATGCAAACACATCAGCAAACTCTCGAAGAAACTCGGTATATTCAATCCTCTGTTCGTTGGTCAAATCCATTGATAACTTGACAAACTTAGGCTCTTCTAATGTGCCAATGTTGCACTCAGCCGTGTCAGCATCATCGCCTGAAACTCTCCCCCTTACTGCCACATTGTTCCCATCAAACAATCTCTCTAATGGGACCAGTCCCCTTGGGATGTGATTTCTAGGCAACTGAATAATGTCATGTTTTTCTATTTTACTCAACAACTCACCCCCATCCAACCTTTCCTCAGAGACGAAATCTTGGTCGATATGCATTTCTGAAAATTCTTCGATAGTCTCCAAGAATTTCTTGATCTCAAGATCATCCTCAAACACCTTCCAATGCTTGACATTGTCGGGTATGGAAGGCCTGTATTTTACTTCTACGTCATACCTAAGCTTGGGCGGCAGGGGTACTTTGAAAATGCTTGCTGATGTAGCCAGGGAATCCGCTACTGAGTTCTCTTCCCTTGGGATGAAAGAAATGTTAAATGTTGAGAAGAAGTTGTCAATAAGGTCCCACACCTCATTTCTGTAACTTCTGAGTCGAGGATGCTTGGCCTAATAAGTGCTTCTGACCTGCTGGACTACCAACTCGGCATCTCCGAACACTGCTACCTCCTGAATTCCCATTTCCCTTGCGGCTCTTAATCCTAGTATAAGAGCTTCATACTCTGCCACATTATTGGTAGCTTCAAATTCTAATTTGTATGACAGAGATATGGTCTCCTGAGCAGGTGACACAAAAACCACTCCAGCTCCAGCACCTTCTCTGGAGGAGGCTCCATCAAAGAACATTTTCCATACGGGGGTGATGGAGGGAGGAACTTCAAGGGAAGCAGTGGGCTTCTTTATTAATTTTAGAGGAGGCTCGGGGGCATGGGTAATCTATAGTAGACTGGAGCCTAAATCAGTGTCCAAGGCAAAGATGGGATGATTGGTAGGGTTGGCTTCATCGCTGATTATGTAGGCAAGTTGGGATTCCCTATATAGGCTTATATGGTCTCCTCCAAACACTGGGATAGTAGCATATTTGAGGTCCATCTGAAGGGTTCCCCCTAGTATTTTTATCCAAGATCTTGACAATAGCATACCAAACTTTGGGAGGACATAAGCTACTACGATATCCATGACCACACTTTTCATGGGCAGTTGAAAAAGGGTCACAACCAGGTCTTTAATAAATCCAAGACACTGAACCCTCCTGGAGTCGAAAGAATAGATATCATGATATGCTCGGGTGACTTCTAATCCCAATTCTTCCATGACGGTTTTAGGCATGAGGTTGTGAGAGGCCCCTGAATCCATCAAGAAATTGTGCAGCACTTTATCATGTATGTTCAGGGAGGTGTAGAAGGGAGGGGATGAATCATCTTTGTCTTCTACCATGGGACCTAGGATAACTGTGGGTTTTTCATCTTGGAGGTTTATGGAGTCTGTGGGAGGGGATGAGGCTTCAGATTGCAAAAGATCAGAGAAGCATTTTTTAAAGTCGTCATGTTTGATTAGCTCGGTGAGGGGTACAGGGATTCTGATCTTTTGAATCTCATGATCGAAATTAAAAGAAGATGTAATCTTTGGAATTGCTCTTATTTCAGGGACATGATTGTGGACAATGGGAGAAAGGGGTGGAGCCTTCTTACCTCTGTGATTGTCTACTACTTCTTTAGCAGGCTTCTATGTTCTAGTGGACTTCTCAGGAATATCAGGTGTTGTTGTCTTCTTATCGGACCTCAGATTGTACCTGCCTCGGTCGCCGCTAGCCTTGTCTCCCTTGCTCAATTCATTTAGCTGACTATCCATGAGAGACTCCTCGTAAGTTGTTTGAGTGATATGGGGAAAAGGAGGAGTGTCCTCTAAGAAATGGATTTCAGGGTCAAGCTCATTTGTTTCTCTTTCTTCCTCATCAGCCACCAAGTTGTTATGAAAAGGGGCCTGAATTCTCTGGTCCTCTCTGTCTTTGTCTCTTTGTTCCCTTGGGAAGGCTCGTGGCCCATGGTTATCAGATCGTCTGAAACCTCTATTATCAACATTCTGGGGATTTCTATACATGTCTTCCCCTCTAATTCCAACCTTTCTATCTTGGCAGCAAGTGATTTTAGCGTTCTAGCTGTCTCATCTGCCTGAAGGGTTAGGGGAGAAGAACTGGATGAGGCAGCTTCAGGCCTCTGCCTGGACATGTTCCTGCCAGCAGCATGCCTGAGTTGGTCAAAAACCAATATATTAGACTCTACTTCCACGGCTGCATCCTGCATCTGAGCCAGAGAAGTGGCTCTTCTTTCCCTCAACAAGAGGCAGAAATCGGGATCAAAGGCGCTAGCGTAAGTAATCTTTGCAGAGGCTTCAGAGGGTTTTATCTCAGCAGGGATTTTGTTGTACATTTTATTAAATCTCTTGGAGAAATCGGAGACAGACTCTCCTTCCTTTCTCTTCAAAGACCCAAACTCTATCATGTAATACATGAAGTCTTTCTTGTCTCCCCACTGTCTTAAAAATGCATTATCTAAAGCTTCGATCCCATTAATAGATCCAGGAGGCAGGGCCTTAAACCATTTTCTAGCCTCTCCTTGGAGGCTATGGACGAAAATCCTCATCCATACATCTACGTGCATGATGTTATTATCATCTGTGAAACTATAAAAGGATTCTAGGTGCTCTTTTGCAATTATGTCCCCCTCACCTGTAAACCTGGGCAACTGTTTGAGGTAACCATCTGCTGGGAGGGCGTTGAGAGGCTGCGGTAGCATGAGGGGAGCATACCTAGCAGCTATAATGGCCTCCATTCTAGTCATAGGGGGATTAGCACCAGCCATAGGAATATTAGGTGGAGGAGAACTCAGAGGAGAAGGAGTTCGCGAAGGGGCTACTGGGAATGAGTCCTGAAGCGGAGTGGGAAACAAGAGAGGATTTGTGGGGAAGGCTAACGAGCTCGAGTCCGCAGGTGCTCCTCTTTGCACAGGAGTAGTAAAGATAGGAGCGGGAAGATCTTTAGTGGTCCTGGCCCAATGCCAAGGTACAGTTTCAGGGGAGAGGGGAGTGACAAGATCTTGTCCCTCCGGTACCAAACCAGGAGGGGAAAATTCAGTAGGAACACTCCCGAAATTTAGGAAACGGTAAACCTCAGAAGGAGGCCGATCCAGAATTTGAGGAGGAGAAAATGGAGTTCTTACGAAAGGAGATGGAGGATTACCTAGTTCGGCGCTAGGAAATCCTCTTCAGGGGCCTTTCCTTTCCTGAGCACCACTTCTGGATCAAATTCAGGTGTAGCTAGAGGCAGCTATGGGTGTGACTGCGTATGTCTGCCTCTGGAAGCCACAATAAAAATAGTGAGTTTGCTCCAGTGGAGTCGTCACAATGGAGTCGCCAGGTGCACAGTAGGAACCTTCAAAGGCTCTGATACCTGATGCACCTTCAGAATCAGAGGCTCAATGTCGTTCAATCCCGGGGAAAATATTCAACTTTGTCCCTGGCAACGACGCCATAAATGTTAGTGTCGAAAGTCACTCCTGGATTGCTTGCAGGAGCAGATCCCGACACCCATCAGTTTAATGTCACGATTTGTTTATAAAGGGGTGATCAAATGGAGATAATGGCTTGAGGAGGTATCACTCTAACTCAGGGACTGAGTCTGAAACCTAAAGAACAAAGGAGGTCTGGAATCCTAACTTCAGCCAGTGAGTTGATTAAAAGATGAGCAGGGGGAAGACTTAGGAGAAAATGAACAAACAACTATGGGAAATAAGCTTGTAGCGTTTTGTAGGGGAAAAACTCTGAACGCAGGATCCTCCTGGTTCGGGGCTTCAAGAAACTGAATAAAATACTTGACTGGACCCTCCAATTCCAAGTCATTCAACGTTAAAGAAAACACAAGAACCGATTAGAGGCTCCGTAACTATTACAGTGATAGATTACAACATCATCCTATAATAGCTACAACTCGACTGGATACTCCAATTCCGAGCTGCTCTAACACAGTGAAAACAAAGACATGGAAGAAACTGGCATTCATAAGGCAAGAAGTCTCCAAAGCTCATACATAACCAGAATAACAATGCTTCATTAAAACTTTACAACCGGGAGCTCTTCTCAACCATCGATAGACTACAAAATTACAAGGACTGAGTCTATATACTCAGGAAAATTTGCCCAACAGAGGCGTGCTTAGACACCCAAGGCTTGGTGTCCTTTCAGTCAAATTCAGGTAGTCTTTCTCTGTCTGTCTCCACCTTAATTGCGCATGGCCCCTGCAGGGAGAGGGTAGCTAAGCTATTAAGTGCTGAGCTAGCGTGCACAGACTTTTCTGTCGAGCTGAGGACCTCGGCATGGCCTCTTTGAGAAAATCGGTACACGGGACCTCTATGAGCGGACGTCTTGCCAGACTCTCCATTCCCTCATTAAATGAATGAAAGGAGGCTTCAACTACCCTTTCTTATCTCTATTTACTTCGAGCGAAAACCAGGAGCAAAATCGCTTCTTACGGCATCTGGAAATCATGACGATGCTTTCGGCGACTGGACACAACACTTTTAGGCCCCCCCTGTTGCTTAGCTCTTTTAATTTCTCAGGTGACCGTGGACCGTGACCCTACTTTTATTCCCATGGAGGCTTTCGGCGTTCGCGAATAAGGAGGATTGTTCTTTATGCCTTTGAATTCGCGAGGGGCGTAACGCCGAGATGGCTCAATCCCGCACCAGGCGTCCTTCCAGATCCAAAGGCTCTTAATTCTCTCGACGATACCGTGGGCCCAGGTCACGAACTCCCCCGGCACCTCGTGCATCGCAACATAATGGAGCTACCCTTTGCATTTTGGGGTCGCGAGGGGCGAAGCGCCGAAGTGGCTTAATCACGCACCACGTGTCTATCTAGATCGGACGGCCCAGATTATCTCGTCAGTGTTGTGGTCGTTGCTTTATTATGTTGTGCGTGCTGGCGCCCTTCCTCGGGCGTGTTCCTCTGTGACTGGGCGCCAAGACCGTGGGCCTAACCTCAAAGGCCCTCACAACTAGCAATCTCGCGAGTTGGAAGGTAGAGCCTTTGTGCTCCCCTTTCACGAAGTCTCGAGACGCGATGGTCAGCGAAGGTTGACCTCCTACGAGCACCTTTCGCAACTCGGAGCTTCATGCAACCAAAGGGATATGATCCGCCCTTCAAACTCACGACCCCCCAAGCTCGCGAAAAAGCTACCACGCTTGCACTGATCACGATCAACGGTCCTCGTAACTTCGCGAGTTCCTCCCGAAGGATTCCGACCGTTGTCTTCCTTCAAACTTTAGGCGTTATTCTCGATGCAGCTCGGCTACTCTGCAATTACTCATCAATCGCTGCTCGGTCGTGTCGCTGAATTCTTTCTGCTGAAACATGAAATGCCCGCTCGCTTGATTTTAAGTCCAAGAGGACTTCCTTTATGCACTGTTCTTGGGCGCTCCCCGAGCAACCTGTAAACCTGTGTATCCCGATGCCAAAGACAAGAAATGTTGCTAACACGTTCTCATGAAACCATTGCACCAAGGAATTTGATCAAAAACAAAAGAACATCAAACCACCAATGTATCAAGGATTCAATCACAATCACAAGAATACCATTGCATCACAAACTCATGAAATGAAGTCATATTAGCATAATCAAAATGCAAAGTGAGTAAAGGTTTGGTGTCTTGCCAACTGTGCGACTGTCATTGAGTTAGAAGTGAGATGACCACATAAACAAGAGTAACCATAATAATCCAGTGACGATTTTTATTCCATCGACATGACTTCTAACTCAAATTTTTCATGCTTGCAGTCATGAAAACGAGAACCAAGGTAAGAGAGAAAACGCACGAAACAATAGTGTCATTTTATTCGAAGGTTGCGATGAAAATCAGAGTTTGCGAAACTCTGGTGTAGGCAGCTTATAAAGACATTATAAAAATGTGAATTGGCTGCCAACAATGGCGACACACTGGTAGAAGCAGTTATCTCTGCCAAAAGAACAAATTTAGATTATGATAATGAGAAAAATTCTAACTCAAAAATAACAACCAGAAAATCATGTAAACATCATCATTAACCAAATACCAGCAGTGTTTAAAGGATGAAAATTGATAACAGTCTTAAGACAAGCGAGCCACGATATTAAAGATAAAATCTCCAATACTGTTGACAGAGCCAATGCTGCCAGCAGGCGTCCATAGCCTTGACAGGGTTTCCATTTAACCTACTCTGACATCCGTATCCTACCAAGAAGTTCCAGATCAGAATAAAGGACATTTTAAGGTTAAGAGGTTTCTTATTTGCAAATTTTCATATACCCGACATTGCTTCGCCGCCAGCAGGCCTGTTCAGTACCCCAGTGAAGTTGTCTTGGCGTCATGAATGCATTTACCCGCTGCCAGTAGACCTGTTCAGCATCCCGACGGGTTTACAAGAACTTCCCACAACTCTTTTATGTTTTAAATTTTTTAAAGATATATGATTGAGTGGGGTGACGCTGAAAATTATGATATTTTAACATATTTTTTACAGACCTCATCATAATTTTTTAGAACTGTACTTTATTAAGATACAGAGATGGTTTGTTTATAGAACCAACTTTCTAAGGCAGGGAGACATCTTCTGAGTCATTCCCTTAAGGAATAGGGACAACGTAAAAAGATAAAATATGATCATGACAGGCTTTACTCAGAGATTGAAATCAACTAAATTATTTCAAACAACAGTCTTTGCCAAAACAGATGTAAATTCTAGAAGTATATAATTGATGTTTGCACAATTTCTCAGTAGTTATTTCAGAGAAAGGATTTTCTGTTTTCCTTGTCTGAACAGTTCAAAAATTTAGGTATGTGTATTTCAACAGCAAAAACTAGTAAGCATAAGGGAGAAATCAAAACACACCAGCGAAGAAAAAATTGGAAAGAAAATAAATCCAAACAACAAAAACCAAAAACAAATATGCACAGAAGGTGCGTCTGAAAACCTCATGCAACAAATCCCTTGGGAAACTGAAAGGAAGAAATGGAAAATCCTATTGATGAGAAAGAAGTCTTACTCGTGGTACCTAGGGTCAGGGTTGATTCAGATTTATTTATATGTTTACCTTCCATTTAGGATTTTCATGACGATACCGTGTTTTTGATAATAAATGTTCAACTAAAAGAAAAGAGAAAAAGATCAAGGGGACTTCCCTGACAACAGCCGTATTATGGTTCTCGTGGTGCACCCACTTGCGTTCATGACT
>SNQJ01S0011468.1:171355-204940 GCA_010110895.2 Picea sitchensis | reverse complement strand
CGAAACTCTGGTGTAGGCAGCTTATAAGGACATTATAAAAATGTGAATTGGCTGCCAACAAATTGCAACCATGAAGGTAAGTAAGTCATAATGAAAATTGCAAGGATAATATCATTGTTCCTGAAATGATAACACAACAAATTACAGTGAATATGCCCCCACTACACAGTAGATACCACGAGGGCATAATCAACGCTACCCATGCATGGTAAACACATAGTTTGGTGTCAACGCAATCATTCTCGGTCATGGAAAACAAGCAGCCTGGTTAGTAGAAACGATGTCAAAGGTTAAGGTGGGGTTGAAATCTATGGAGAAAGGATCGTTGCCTAACGAAGTGAAATACATAGTAAAGGTGAAATCAATTGCTCTCTATACAAATTAAGACTTTAACAATTCACATCTATACAAGTTTGCGGTGAAAATTTTACAAATACTTCTCAACAATTTTGTTGTGTGTCAAATTACCACTCACTCTGTAAGGAATTTACAATTACCATTACATCTACACTATTTACCTCTATCAAGAGAATTTGAGACTCCATACAAAATTGGATCGATTATATTCGTTGGGTAAAAACGCAGTACTCAATGTAAAAGTTGTGTTGTTATCAAAGGCCTAAATTTACTGTCATTCCAGAGTAAAAATGTGGGCAACATATAAATCAACCGTTGTCATTCCTATTTTAATAATGCTGAGATTTTACCAGTCAAGAGTTAGGAAATGTCATTAAAATCGCAGAAAATGAAAATCCATCCAAAAACACAGAGAGGTATTTATATGATTGCAGGGAGAAAATATAAACAATACGTAGAGGTATTCAATCGCAAGAAGGTGCAAGACAATCATTCAAACAGGAAAAATCAACAAGGGTAGACAGTTGGGCAGAAACATCCTTCACTCATCATCCACGCACAGGAAAGTAGGGTATTAGAATATATAGGTCGATATGCACCAAAGTGACGACCGTCAATTCAGATCCTAGCTGACTGCTCAGACATGGACTAATGATCTAGGGATGAGGACGAAAGATAAGGCACAATCTCTTCAAATAATCAATAAACAAAACATAACAGTCATAGAAATCAAGGATCGATGGCCAAGGAAATCAATTTTATGCAGTGAGCATAAACCTATGATGAATTTAAGTTCTTGATTAAAAACACTAAGTAAAACACTTTTCTTCACCCAATAAAAAGTACAGAAATGAAAGCGCGAGAATAATAATTATCTACCATTCAAAATAAATTCAGGCATACCGTATCCCAAGGTGACAACTATGATTCATTGTCCCACGCACTCCGTCCATCTCTTGCTTTTCGACCGATGTGACTTTACCAATACCTCCTAGCCAACTCTAGGGGTACTCTTCTTCCCCCTTATCCCCCCGAGCCACAAAGGGGCCACTCACACTATACAAGATAACAACTAGCTCCCAGCTCACCTCGTAAGGTCGAGCTACCACTCGTTAACCAAGATAGGTATCCCAACTCTCACAAGATATGTCAGTCAAGTCAAAAATTATACAGCGTAACGTTACGAATGAAGAAGACACCCATACTCCACCTCCTCCATCCCTTTTATAGAGTTTCTAAGTGATTTCTTTCCCAAATTCCTCTTCAATTTATTTTTCATTAATTTAATTCAGATAAATCTCCCCTGTACACATGTCACCCATCCCCCTAGTTGCACCAAAAATCATTTTCATTAATTATTTAATTACTCCTATTTCCCTCACCCACCTAAAATAATTCCTAAAATCACTCCTTGGTGTCCCCATATTCCCTTACTCATTTTAAATGACTTATGCCCTTACTAAATTCCTAGTTGAGTTCAATTTAGAAAGTTCTTAAAGGCAAGATTCCTTACTAAGTTAGTCATTCTTCTTTTTTCCTTATGTTTCCCTTTTTCTTTATGTTTCCCCCTTTGTCCCTTAGTTTCCCATTTTTTTTTAAGTTTCCCTCTCTCTCCCTNACATGTCACCCATCCCCCTAGTTGCACCAAAAATCATTTTCATTAATTATTTAATTACTCCTATTTCCCTCGCCCACCTAAAATAATTCCTAAAATCACTCCTTGGTGTCCCCATATTCCCTTACTCATTTTAAATGACTTATGCCCTTACTAAATTCCTAGTTGAGTTCAATTTAGAAAGTTCTTAAAGGCAAGATTCCTTACTAAGTTAGTCATTCTTCTTTTTCCTTATGTTTCCCTTTTTCTTTATGTTTCCCCCTTTTCCCTTAGTTTCCTATTTATTTTAAGTTTCCCTCTTTTCCCTTTTTATCTAAAACTCAAATTAGCAAGTGTAGAAAAATTACCTTTTACCCCTTTTACTTTTTAATTAATAATTTTTAATTAGAAAATATAGAAAACCAATCAATTCCCTTTTAAAATTTTAATCCCTCAATATAATTTGATTTTAGTAAATTAATTGAATTCTTACCCCTTTCTCCTCACAAGTTTAATTATGATTATCATTATTATTTTTACCACAAGTATCACTGAGACCTAGATTTTAATTTCACTAGGTCGGGCGACATTTAGGGAAATTGTTTTTAAATCTCACTTTTCATTTTTCTAAGGCCATCTAGGTTTATTCACTTATTAGTTAACAATGTGAAGTGTCTTCAGGATGCAGTAGGTGCCTAAGGGTGTCACTCGCCTCATTCCCTTCAGGATGCACTACGTGCTCCAAGGGTGCCACTCACCTCTTTCCATTTTTCTAGTGCGACGTGCCCTTCAGGACACACTACGTGCTCCAAGGGTTCCACTCTCCTCTTGACTGACTTGGTAGACATAAAAACCCCTGGAGTCAATACTCTGCCAGGTGATCTTGTGGGAGACTAAGGGCCTTTAAGGAATAATTCCCATGCCTTATTGCGTGCCCCTTAGAATCATCATGAGCGACTGTCACATTCTACCCTCACGACATCGTTGGTCTTCTCGAACTAGATAATTGTTAACCTATAGTTCGAGCCATGGCGGGAGTGTTAGTAGGTTGTGTTAGGGCTATTGTCCACACCTCCCCCTCAATGTCTCTGGTTTTTGTGTGGGACCCCTCTACTCCACATGTGAGTCTGGTCGGAAAGCTATCATCAACTTGCATCATCGATGAATCATGTCAGAAATAAAATCAATCATCATAACATCTAATCAGATGTGCATATGGAATATCAACAACAATCAAACCCCAAAAGTCCAATCCCTGGCTCGATCCGGAGTCCAAGGGGTTTCACCGATGCCTCTGCATCCCCGAGGTCCAAAGTCCTGAACACTCAGGAGAACCTAGTCAATAGCACCTATCTGTGTACACAAAATAACATATAATCACATCCATAATGCCTCATAATCATAATCAACAGACAATAATATAATAATCTAGATCAMTCGAAAGCAAGTGTCCTCAAAGAATAAGTTCGCTAAATGCACGCAAGAGCGAGATGTTACATACACCCCCTCTTGGTATAAACTGCGCCTTGAAGTTTCAYAGTATATAAGTGAAAAAATAATGTGTATCACAGTTTCATAATACTATCTATCAAGCAAAAATGGAAAMTTTTGGCGCATATCATATGTGTCCTCCCAGGTCGTCRAGTACGGACTATAGTTGTCCCACTRGACCTTGACCTGATATATTGTTCRATGTCGTAGTTGTCGAATGTGATGATCCAGGATGTGATCGGTTCAGCCGTGAGTGCCCCCTCCTCCGGTACCTCCAAGGAACTCATGTCAATAACATGTGTAGGATCACTAATATAATTTCTCAAAACAGATACATGAAAAACATCGTGCATACGCCTCAAAGAATCAAGCAAGGCTAGTCAATAGGCCATGGACCCCTTCCTCTCCATGATCTCAAAATTTCCCATGAACCTAGGAGAGATTTTAACTCCCTTTCCAAACTTGATCGAACTATTATGCGATTTTACCTGCAAGAAGAGTCGATCGCCAACTTCGTAACTATGATCAACATGATGCACATCAGCATAACTCTTATGTCGATCATGTGCTTCTTTGATCCTTTGTCTTATTGTTTACATTTGATCTTCCATTTCTTTGATATCCTCCGGTCCCACTAGGACACTATCCTCAAGCCAATCCCAACTCAAAGGCATCTGACATGGTCGCCTATAAAAATATTCAAAAGGCACCATCTTAATGGTGCTTTGGTAACTGTTGTTATATGTGAATTCTACCAGTGGCAATAATTTTTCCCAATGCTTCTGTTGATCCATCACGTACATGCGCAACATGTCTTCCAAGATTTGGTTTGTTTGTTCGGTCTTCCCATTAGTCTATGGGTGATACACAATACTAAAGTTAATTTGGGTTCCCAAGGCCTCTTGGAAACTAGTCCAAAATCGAACAGTAAGCACCAATCCTCGATTGAATATAATCCTCTTAGGCATGCCATGCAGCCTCACAACATCACTAATGAAAAATCTAGTTATGTCAGGTACATGATACGTTGTATGCACAGGAATAAAATGAGTACTCTTTTTCAGAGTGTCAACTACCAGAAAAATCAAGTCATGTCTCCTTGACGTCAGTGGAAATCCAACAATTAAATCCATAGAAATAACCTCCCATTTCGATTATGGAATAGCGTGTGGTTGTATTAATCCTGTTGGATGTCTATGTTTATACTTTACCTACTGACATTCTAGACATCTAGCCACATAGTTGACTATGTCTACCTTCATTCCTTTCCAGAAGAATAAGGGTTTAAGGTCTACCCTCATCGTTGTGACCCCTAGGTGAGCCATGTACACTTATCTGTGAGCCTCATTTAGGATCAAACTCCTCAACTTGTCATTCGGTGGAACGTAAACTCAATTTTTAAATCTCAATAGTCCATAGTTGTCCAACGTAAATCCTTCAAATCTTGGTACCATCATTGTGTTTTGTCCGACAAAATCCTTGACCTCTTTGTACCGGTCATCGTCGCACTGTAAAGTTAGAATATTTTCACGTAGATTCGTCTAAAGAGGCAACACCAAAAAGATGTGTGGTCTCCAAATCAATGCATCAGCCACTCGATTCATTGTTCCTTTATTGTAAGTAAACTCGAAATCATACTCACTAAGCAATTCCGACCGACATCGTTGTCACGCATTCAGGTCGCTTTGCGTAAAGATGTGTTGTAGTCCATAGCGGTCTGTTTTTAGTTCAAATTTCCATCCAATAAGATAGTGTCTCCAAACTCTTAAGGTATAAACAATGGATAACAACTCCAAATCGTGTGTCACATAGTTCTCCTCATGCCTTCTCAATTTCCTTGAGATGTAAGTGATCACTCGACCGTCTTGCATCAAGACTCCGCCTAAGCCTTCCTTGGATTCTTCAGTGCATACCAAGAAGTCTGCATCCATGTCAGGGACTTTTAGTATCGGTGTTGTTGTCAACAGATCCTTGAGCCTCTGAAATGCCTCCACACATTTCTCGATCCAAACAAACTTCTTGTTCTTCTTCTGCAATTATGTGATCGGATTTGATATCTTCAAAAATCCCTCGACGAACCATCGATAGTATCCTGCTAAACCCATGAATCTATGCACTTCCGGGACATTCTTCGGCGTAGGCCATTCCATAATAGCCTTGACCTTTGTTGGATCCATAGTGATACCTTCGTCGAATATGACATGCCCTAAGTAGTGAATCTTCGATTGATAAAATGAGCATTTAGACAATTTCCCATACAATTTGTTCTCTCACAGACACTGTAGTACCAAGCGCAAGTGCTCTTCATGATCCTCCATTGCCCGAGAATAAATCAAAATATCGTCAATGAATACTTGGACAAACTTTTCCAAGTACTCACGAAAAACCCCATTCATTAAACTCATAAAAACCCCTGGGGAGTTTGTCAGTCCAAACGGTAAAATAGTAAAACCATAATGTCCAAACCTCATCTTAAAAGCGGTCTTAGGGATGTCATACTCCTTTATCTGTAACTGGTGATACCTTGATCTCAATTCGATCTTGGAAAACACTGTCGCACCCCTCATCCGATCAAACATATCATCAATCCTTGGCAACGGATATTGATTCTTGATCATTGCCTTGTGCAATTGACGGTAGTCAATGCAGAGTCTCCATGACCCATCCTTCTTTCGCATGAAGATAACAGGTGCACCCAATGGTGACACACTAGGACGTATTAGTCCCAGGTCCAGCAAATTATTCAATTGCATTCTCAACTCCTATAACTCTAGTGTCGACATTTGATAAGGAATTCTTGCTATCGGTTCAGTCCCTGGTTTTAGTTCTATGGTAAACTCCAATTCCCTCTCCGGCGGCATCCCAGGTAACTCCTCCGGGAATATGTTCACAAACTCTCTCACCACTGGAAGTTGTTCTAGACCTTCTGCCACTCCCTTTTCATTTAAATCGAGGATCACATCAATCTTAAAACCCTTTCACATGCTCTTTGATATCTACAAGGAAGAGATGAACCTCAAGGAAACTCCCTGGTTTTGACCTACAATCACGCTTCTCTATCCCTCATCATTGACCAAGCTCAACCATTTCATCTTACAGTTGAGTATCGCCTCATGCGATTCCAACCAGTCCATACCAATCATGACGTCATAATATCCTAAGATCGTGATGTACAGGTCAGCCCTAGTGAGAAACTCTCACAGGTTAAGGGTACATCCCGTAACCTTTCCTCCAACCTTTTTTTTTCCTCCCAAAGCCATCTCTACAAAGCTAAACTCATCCTGTTCAACTTCCTTTACCTTAATCCTCTTTAGCATTGCACCTGAAATGAAACTCTCGATAGCACCGAGATCTATCAAAATACTAAGGCTCTGGTCAATGATGGTACCTGACGTCTCGAGCACAGTCGACTAGTGCTCTGCCTGGTGGTTATTCACTACTGCATGAATCTGATGGGCCTTGCCCAAATCTCCCACAATAGTGGGTCCATCTGATCCAGATCCTCTAGTCCTCTCCAATGGGTAGTTGTGTTGGTAGTGTGGCTCCCCGCAATTCCAACACCCCTTCTTCGGTGTAGTACTCCTAGTACCTAAAGTAGAAGTTGAAAGCCCACCGACCAAGAGTCTTGGTCTGTTCTACTGAACAGGCCTAAACTGTTGTTGTGGTCCCCAATAAGGAGTATGTTGATGAGGCACTGGTCATCGAGGTGTAGTGAAAGTGTATCTTCTCTTGAAGCCACAATATCCTAGTGTATCTCTTGCTAGTGTCTGATGTTTTTGCGCACCAGATGACACCTGCCCTACTGGTCTTTCTGGAGTCCTACTTTGACCCCCACTGATAAGCTCCTCCTCTTCTATGAGGGCCTTCTGGATGACATCATGCAAGGTTTGAGGCATCAAAATCCTAACCTTTGAACGTATGTTGACATTAATGTCGAACAAGAACCTGTAGACCTTAATTTTCTTGATATTAATATGTGGATCATACCGAAGCAATTCCATAAAATGAGCCTCATACTCGGGCACCATATGGCAGCCCTATCTCAAGGTGTTGAACTCGTTGAGCTGACACTCAGTGAATTCCTCTGACAGGTACCTCTCTCGGAATCGTTCCTCGAACAGTTCCCATGACACATCTTCGACGACCATGTTCAATTGTGGCAGGAGTGTCTTCCACCATAGAAGAGCGCTCCCCTTCAGTTGAAATACCGCCATACGGACCTTCATGTTGGAGGTATAGTCACATAGTGAAAAGAACATCACCATATTCTCCAACCATGCCTCAGTGGCTGCACCATCTAGGGCACCAAAGAACTTGGAAAATTTAACCTTCTCGAGTTCACGGTGAATGCTACCAGTACCGACTAGAGCACGTGGTGGACCCTCAGGGGTTGTCGGTGCCCTGGCCTCATCTCTATCCAAATGGTTGATCAGTGCCTCAGACATTTGCTTAAAAGACCTCATCAACCCAACCACATCACGCACTGCTATCTTCTCCTACCTGACAACATGTTCGTCTCCCTGAGGGTTTGACCCCTCAAGCATGGATGCTACTGGAGGCATCATGCCTCCTCCCCTAGCACCCCATCGTCTGCCTCTGTGGTTTCCTTTAACCATGATTATCTACATGAACACAAGTCAACTTAATTAGCAACATTATAATAAAATATCATATCAACAAAATACGTAGTGTTCCCAAGTCACGGGTTGAACCCCCTCTGATACCATATGTAGAAACCCCAAATGTTACAACACCCAGCAAAGAAAAAAGAACATTTTTTTTTTGTTTTAGGTAGGAAGGCAATGATGACAACAATAAAACCACACAACCTGACAACGAACACCACACACGCAGATCAGGTAACAGTCAACAACGAATCAAACCACTTAGCACATTGTGCAACTGGTCGAAACATGAAGGAATCAAAGACAGAGAGAAATGACTACCCACCTGACACAAACATGACAATGCCTACAAGCTAAAGGACAACATCCACCACCCTGACACAACAGCCTCGATGACCAGTAACTAGAACCTATATGGCATGAAAACCAAACACATGAAGGCGTTAAAACCCAAGCACCAACAACAACTACAATGAACGGATGCCCACAACAGGTAGCACAACCACCGGCCAAGTTATCAGTTGCCTCTATCCATTAGGGTGTGCAATGATGCCCTCACTAGGGAACATGTCATCGCCAAGTGATAGGCGTGACAACCATCATGGCACAAAAACATAACTGGACCCTCAACACAAGCTAAATTCAATGCACAAAGAGATCAAGTTAAGTATCTAACCCCTGACGACCAACGCTAGCACCCAATCGACAAGTCAACAAGACGACTATGACTCCATACTACAGAACAATTTCCTTGTGCAACAAAATCAACCTTTACAAATTAAATGATTATTATTAAAAAAATAGTTTGTTGTGACTATATTCCAATTCCCAAAGCTAGATAAGTATAAATCGCTTTCCTTTAAAACTGGAACTAGATTGTTATCTCATGAAGTTTCTATCTTTTAAGACCCGAACTGTACACTGAATAAAATAGTTTTAGTGCAACTGAACACCAATTTATTCACATAACAATAATTGATTGCAAGGTAAATGTTGTGACTTATCAAACTAATATATCTCTAGCATGTAAGCCGATGTCACATAATTCACAACTTAGCACTAAAAGAAAGATGAGGAAAAATACTATAATCACAGTCTAAAATAAAGGAGTATTGTATCTATATAAAAATTCTATCGACCATCCCTTGTTGTCTAAAACGATATGCTATCGTTGTGTAAGAAAACGTAAAATATCTCATTGTTGTCTAAAATTTACTGTGTAATTATACAATTTCAACTATGACTATCAATTCACATATTACAGGTTGTCTATTATCCCTATGAAAATGTGATCTATAATAGGCGATTGTCTAGAAATGATACGACTGTCCATTGATTATTTAAATGATAAGGATGTCCATTATTCTAGATAAATTGATATGGCTTTCCAATGTTAGTCACTTCCATTCAAAAGTATACAGTCGTTGCCTAAATAACAAGGGAATATACATTCCTTGGCCATCGACCCCGTATTTAAAATCAAATAGAATATCCATCTTAACATCATGATGATTAATGAACGACGATTAGAATAGAAGAGGATTCTTTCAATGTGAATTAACTAAGTAACAAATTATTCATATCTTTAAATCTCGGATGATATTCACTTGTAATCCAATTAAATTTGGAACCTTATTAAAGATCCATATATTATTCAACTGACAACTATACATCAGGAATTAGAGAATAATCTAATAAAGAGTTCTTTAAATCCCATAATCCAATTAAATTTGGAACCTTATTAAAGCTCCATATATTATTCAGTCGACAACTATAGATCATGAATTAGAGAATAATCTAATAAAGAGTTTGAAAGAAAAACTAAACTTTGATCTAGATATTTGTGAGTTTACTCAATGAATTAGCTGTATGAAATTGCTAAGTAAAAATTTCTACCCAAATCAAAAAAATCGCTATCAAATAAATGCTAGGTGGATTCGTTGTCATGCACAATAAAATAGTTGTCTACATAATAAAAGTTCATTGACTATCAGGCATTACTAGAAATGCAACCACTGTCAGGCACACACAGTCACGAAGGATGATGCGTTAGCTATCATTAAAATAAAATGGTCGTCTTTCAAGAACATGATGAGTGGTCTCTAAAGGTATGATAATTCCATTATTACTTGGCTGACCTAGATATGTTAATTTAACATCGCTAGAATAACTTTAATGTTCTGTTAATTTCCATAATGACTTTGCTAAAATAAAATTGTCACTGATCAACAGCCACATGAATTTCTCTACAGTAAATTTAACATTGTAATTAAAAATCACCTCAATACAATGCTGCAATGAAATTCACTTTAATTATTGGCCAAAAATATCGCTGCCAGGAAAAATAATAATTAAATTCGCTGGCAGTCAGGGTTTATAAAAGCATAATCATAGGTAGTTCGTGGGTGAGTAAAGAGTTGGGCGAATCGCAGCAATAAAGGGGCACTTGTAATCAACAAGGTAATGGTTTGCAAGATGAAGAAAGTAAATTCGTAGCCATGAAGTTATGTAAGTCGTAATGAAAATTACAAGGATAATATCGTTGTTCCTGAAATGATAGTGCGGCATATTACATTGAATACACCCCCACTACACAGTAGAAACCACCAGGGCACAATCAACGCTACCCACGCATGGTAAACATGTAGTCTAGTGTCAACATAATCATTCTCGGTCATGGAAAACATCCAGCCTGGTTAATATAAACGTTGTCAAAGGTTAAGGTGGGGTTGAACTCTATGAAGAAAGGATCGCTGCCTAACGAAGTGAAATACATATTAAAGGTGAAATCAATTTCTCTCTATACAAATTAAGACTCTAACAATTCATCTATATATAAGTTTGTGGTGAAAAATTTACAAATGCTTCTCAACAATTTCGTTGTGTGTCAAATTACCACTCACTGTGTAAGGAATTTACAATTACCATTACATCTACACTATTTACCTCTATCAAGAGAATTTGATACTCCATACAAAATTGCATTGATTATACTCATTGGGTAAAAACGCAGTAGTCAATGTAAAAGTTTCGTTGTTATAAAAGGCTTAAATTTACTGTCATTCTAGAGTAAAAATGAAAGCAACATATAAATCAATCACTATCATTCCTATTTTAATAATGCTGAGATTTTACTAGTCAAGAGCTGGGAACTGTCATTAAAATCACAGGAAATGAAAAGCCATCCAAAAATGAAAAGAGGTATTGAGCTTAGCGCAAGGATAAATATAAACAATACATAGAGGTATTCAATCACAAGAAGGCGTAAGACAGTCATTCAACCAAGAAAAATCAACAGAGGTAGACAGTTGAGCAGAAACATCCTTAGCTCATCATCCACGCACAGGAAAGAAGGGCATTAGAATCTATATGTCATTATGCACTGAAGTGATGACCGTCGATTTGGATCATGGTCGACTCCTCATACGTGGACTGATGATCTAGGGATGAGGACGAAAGATGAGGAACAATATCTTCAAATAATCAATAAACAAAACAAAACATTCATAGAAAGCAAGGATCGGTGACCAAGGAAATCAATTTGATGCAGCGAGCGTAAAGCTATGATGACTTTAAGATCTTGATTAAAAACGCTAAGTAAAACACTTTTCTTCACCCAATAAAAAGTACAGAAATGAAAGCACAAGAACAATATTTATCTACCATTCAAAATAAATGCAGGCGTACCGTAGCCCAAGGTGACAACTCCGAGTCGTTGTCACGTGCGCTCCGTCCAACTCCTGTTTTCCGATTGATGTGACTTCACTGGTACCTCCCAGCCAACTCTAGGGGTACTCTTCTTCCCCCTTATCCCCTTGAGCTGCAAAGGGGCCACACACACTATACCAGAGAACAACTAACTCCCAGCTTGCCTCGCAAGGCCAAGCTACCACTCGTTAACCGAGCTGGGTATCCCAACTCCCACAAGATAAATAAGTCAAGTCAAAACTTTTGTAGCGTAACGTTACACATGAAGAAGAGACCCATACTCCCCCTCCTCCACCATTTTTATAGAGTTTCTAATGATTTCTTTCCCAAATTCCCATTTAATTTATTTATCATTAATTTAATTTAGAAAAATCTCCCCCGTACACATGTCACCCATCCCCCTAGTTGAACCAAAAATTAATATCACTAATTATTTAATTACTCCTATTTCCCTCACCCACCTAAAAGCATTCCTAAAATCACTCCTTGGTGTCCCCATATTCCCTTACTCATTTTAAATGACTTACGCCCTTACTAAATTCCTAGTTGAGTTCAATTTAGAAAGTTCTTAAAGGAAAGATTCCTTACTAAGTTAGTCATTTTTCTTTTTCCTTACATTTCCCTTTTTATTTATGTTTCCCCCTTTTCCCTTTAGTTTCCTATTTCTTTTAAGTTTCCCTCTTTTCCCTTTTTATCTAAAACTCAAATTAGCAAGTGTAGAAAAATTACCTTTTACCCCTTTTTCTTTTTAATTAGCAAATGTAGAAAAACAATCATTTCCCTTTTAAAATTTTAATCCCTCAATATAATTTAATTTTAATAAATTAATTGAATTCTTACCCCTTTCTTGTCACAAGTTTAATTATGATTATCATTATTATTTTTACCACAAGTATCACTTAGACCTAGATTTTAATTTCACTAGGTCGGGCGACATTTTATTAGGGAAATTGTTTTTAAATATCACTTATCATTTTTTCTAACGCCATCTAGGTTTATTCACTTATTAGTTAACAACACGGTGTGCCCTTCAAGACGCACTAGGTTCTCCAAGGGTGCCACTCGCCTCATTCCATTTCCCCTGCACGACGTGCCCTTCAGGATGCACTACATGCTCCAAGGGTGCCACTTGCCTCTTTCCGTTTTTCTAGTACGACGTGCCCTCCAGGACGCACTACGTGCTCCAAGGGTGCCACTCGCCTCTTGACTGACTTGGCAGACATCAAAAACCCCTAGAGTCAATACTCCGCCAGGTGATCTTGTGGGAGACTAAGGGCCTCTAAGTAATAAGGCCCATGCCTTATTGTGTGCTCCTTAGAATCATCATGAGAGACTGTCGCAGTCTTCCCTCACGACATCGTGGGTCTTCTTGAACTAGGTAATCGTTAACCTACAGTTCAAGCCATGGAGGGAGTGTTAGTAGGTTGTGGGAGGGATTCTTTCCACACCTCTCCCTCAACGTCTCTAGTTGTCATGTGTGACCCCTCTACTCCACATGTGAGTCTGGTCGGCAAGCTATCCTTAGCCTGCATCATCAACGAATCATGTCAGAAATAAAATCAATCATCATAAAATCTAATCAGATATGCATATGTCATATAAAAAACAATCAAACCCCAATAGTCCACTCCCTGACTCGATCTAGAGTCTAATGGGTTTCAATGATGCCTCTTCATCCTCGAGGCCCAAAGTCCTTCACACTTAGGAGAACCCAGTCAATAGCACATGTCTATGTAAATACACAAAATAACATATAATCAAATCCATAATGCCTCATAATCATAATCAACGACCAATAGTATAATAATCTGGATCACTCGTAAGCAAGTGTCCTCAAAGAATAAGTTCGCTCAATGCGCACAAGAGCGAGATGTTATAGGTTAAAATAATTTTCTTGTTAGGTTTATAGTCTTATGTTGAAGAAAATTATTTCTTTTACAATTCCAAGTCAAAAATACTATCTAATCACTCTACTATTAACTATTTTCCTACTTTAGGATTGCAATGATATTGATCGTCATGTTACACTAGGGTTAAATGGGTTGATGAAAGGTAATAGGTTTTGAGGAAAAGGGAAATGTATAGGGTTTATATGATGCTTATTTTCTCATTTTAATGAACAATAGTAGAATAAGGAGATCTATAATAATTAATTATTGAAATAAGTGGAGAAGACAATCATGTTGGTTTTATTTTTCCTTGATTAGGACTATGGAAATATCTCAAGGAAATATATTTATATATCTATTGCACACATAATAAAAGAAAAATTNTGACTTGCGTCAATCTGTTATTCTCGACGATATTGTCTGCTATCAACTGATAAGCTAGGCACACTATGCCATTTTTGGATGGAGGATACCTTGTATCCTCCCTTCGCCTTCTCCACATCGCCATACATCTCCTTGATCCGATGCGCTAGGGAGTGATCGACATCCTTCACTAGGTAAACATCCTGAGGGTCTAGTCCTTGCATGCTCAATACGGTGATCCGGTGGATCAACGCCAGATCTACAGTGATGCGCCTATCCAACCACAGGTACCTGCATTGGAATCACGATAGGAGGATTTTAACGCATGCGTTAACCTCTTGATGTCTGTAGAATTATGGTATCTTCATCACATTAAGGATCATTGATCTCACGATGTACATGGTCCATGGATGGGGAACTATATTCGGCTTCTTCCCAGTCGTCTTTGTCAGGTATCTATGTGGCGCGAGAATTCCATAGTTCTTTTGGTCTCCTAAGTTGAAATCAATGATATTGAGCATCAGAATCTGTCCCAACTGCGGTCCAACTTCACGTATCCCCTTTGAGAGGTACACAGTGATCTGTGTATAGTTGAAATATCTCAGGAAAATATCAGGACTAACCGTGCCAGCTAGAGGTGGGATGTAGTTGGGAAATACTGATGGGATCAAATTCACATTTGCTAGGTCGTCGTGGTTCTTGCTTCTCTTCTCGGTCGTTGTTTGGGATGGTCCAGATAGACATCTAGTCGACAGGGATTCTTGCAATCCTCTCATCGATGAGGCATGTAATCCTGCAAACATGACCTTCTCAACCATAAGGTCTATCAAGATATCGTCCACAAAATTATCTATTGCGATGCGTTTTCCTGACATACACGCATGTGATAAATTATCTCGGGTAGGTGAACAAACACTCAAGGTAAGTAAAGAAGATGGTGAAGTCTCAATAAGAACAACACGATAACTATCAGTTATCTATGGGCTCAGATAATCACAATTTGTAAAAGTGTCCCTGATGAGACATGCGATGGACTAAATAGAAAACATCATAACAGATTCCTCCAATGGGTAGGAATGCTGCAATCAATACGATTCCATCCGTTAGGGAACGATCCCAATGGTCCAATGGTGATCTTTTTGGAAATAACTACATTTCTAGCTATTGCGGAGCATTGTTCTAATGGTCAGGACGCCTCCAACGGTCATATAGCTTCACCATGGCAAAGTTCCAGTCTGCGTTGTTCTTCTATTCTGGAGAGGTTCAAGTTCTGCAAGCCTGCGTTCTGGGAAGTCTTTTCTGGAACCTCCTGCAACTTTTCTATCTTTGCTTTCTTCTTACTAAGCTTTCTTTCTTTATTTCCTGTGATTCGAGTCTCTGGATTCCTTTTCCCATTCTTGTTGTTATCTTCTCTTAGCATAGTAACTTCGCACTGTTGAGGGTCCTTCACAGGGTTCAAGGGTGATACTTCTTCTCTTACTGTTTCTGGGTTCGGTGCTCTTCTCTCCTCCATGGATATGGTTTTCAAGTCTTATTGTGTTCTTTCAACTTCGATAGCTAGGTCTGTGACCTTTAGTTGCTTCGACTTGTCCTTTTGTTCTTCTCTTATTCATTCTATTTTCTTGGCTATGAAGTCCCTTAATTATTGTTTTTTTGGTTCTATGGCTTCCTCTTCTTCCTTCCTTCGGATCTGATCTTTCTCAATCCAGGGTTTTCCTAACATAAGTGAAAAAGGAGCGGTGTTCTCAACAAACTCAATGACCTCAAATTCTTATTTTGTCTATGTTCCATGGGCTATCATAGGTACATGAGTAAGTCTTCCACATAGGGTTATCATCTTTCCTTTAAACAAGCCTATCCTTCCCAATGAAGGAATCATAGCAGGATTTCCCAAAATTTCCCAAGTACTTTCTGTCATAATATTCACCCGTGTTTCTTTATTCTGAACAAAGTCTATGTTGAAGTCTCATATTCTTGTTTCTATGCACTGCTTCTCTTTTAATATCTTTGGTAAACTGATGTCTATGTGATCATTCAATGTTTCTTTCATCTACAATAATATAGTCTCTGATTCTTTCTGGTGCTCTAGCACATTCTTAGTCTCTTGACCTTCTTCATAGTTTTCTTGTCTCATATTCATCTTTTCAACCTTAGCAATCATTCTAGGGAAATCTGAAACTTCATGACCAACAAATTTACAACAAAGACAAGTAGGACCTCTACTAGGGCATTCCTTAGCAAGATGTCTCGGTCTTTTGTAACTGTAATAAAATGTCAATCCTCTCTTTCTCTTAAATGATCCCCAACCTTCTATGTACTGTGCACCGGGATCACAATGATGGCCCTGCAAAAAATTATTTCTAGGATCTTGCCTTCATTTATTAGTCCAAAACTTCTTTCTATGCATAGGAATAACATATATTTCACTATTTCTTTCGGATCTATTCATATCAAATATTATTTCTTCTAGTTGTGCCTTAGTTTTCAGACTAGGACAAAATCTATCAAACATACCTAGATTCATACTTTCGAAGAACAAATTTTCCACTTATCTTACCTTTACCATAGCACAAAGCTTTAAGATCTTACGTCTTTTATTCAGATCTGGTTCCTTTCTTAGCACAAAGCTTCACAAGTCAAGTAGAATATTGCACACTACAACAACAGATCTATGCACAAAGCTTTCTCTTTTCTTTAGTTCCCAACAATCACAATTTCAGGTCCCAACAACGGAACTATTTGTTGGCATAGGGGCAGAGCTAGGGTTCAACGCTACAACAACACACCAACAAAATCCTAACTATCAGCCCTTTCAGAAACACTTGCGAAGCAGATGAAGTCTCACCCAAGGTAGAGGTAGGGGGGGTTGCATGACTCAAGTGTCTGCAACCTAGTTGGGACACAGATCTATGATTACAACACTTAACAGAGCACTTAGAAGTTAACATTCATTAGTCTTTTAACCCTTTTGCATACTAAAACCCTAATTACAGGAAAACACAGCATTAATTAAGATCTAAGCACATATAACCATTCAACACATAGAATCAAAGCAGATCTAGCATTCATCCATATTATTAAGCACTAAGCTACTACATCAGATGCATCTAACATACATAAAGATTACGACACTAAGAATAAATCACATCAATCACACAAAGAAACCACAACAGAGGATATACATGGTTCACCCTAGTGTGGGGCTACATCCACCAACTCTTCTTCTTCTTTATTAGCTTCTTTCAATCTCCTTACATGAACAGAGCCACAAAGCCAACTCCGCATAAGACAAGAGATCTGCGTGCACTTCACTAGATCCTCTTTCCCTGAGCTTGGCACAACACAGAGCCTTACACAGTATGCACAGAAAGCACTACAATTCACTTTCACTTAGCTCTGCAAGACTCAACATACGGTATGCACAAAGCATTTAAAACTATTCGCACTTAGCACACTGGCCTTCTAGGTCTCTCGCTCTCTTCTTACATCACATAGCTACTTATTTATACATTACAAAAGGGGCCTAAGCATGGGAAAACCCATGGGCCGACATCCCATACCCGTTACATAAACCCTAAACACAAAAATCCCGCAAAAGGGGATGAGATCCCGCGATCTCCGTTTCGCTTGGGTGCTCTGTCTTCGACCAGCCTGTCGAAGTCCCAAAAATGGTCAAAACATGACCAAGGTTCTCCAAAACTTGGTCGAGGGCCAACAAGCCTATGATGATAGGGGGAAGGTAATGCATTGTAATAATGCATGAAAGTGGCTTGGTTCCGAGGTTGAATGAGTTCAGGGATCTGATTGTATAACTTAGTGACATGCAAGTTTAAGGACTTGATGGTCTCACCATCCTTATAGGCGATGTTATTGTACTCTCGTAACTGCTCAACTGGGATTTTAGATTTCCCATAGGTAGATCTGAACCAATAAACTAATTCCTCCCAAGTAGAAACTATATTAGGAAGAAGGTCAAATAAATTGGCCGCAATCATTCCTTCCAAGGAATTGACGAATAAGCGCATGCTAGTATCGTTGTCATTGGATCCTATTTTGTGGCAAGCATTAGAAAATGCCACCAGGTGTTCATTTGTAGTGAAAGTGTTATTTCTTGAAAACCTAGGGAGATTCTCTTTGAATTTAGGAAGTGGACAAGTAACATTGATCCAGGTGGATATCGGTGGCCACCCACCTCTTCCAACTGGCTCAAAACAATTTTCTGACAATTTTGGCAATTTACTATTTTTAGCAGTTTTAACTTCCGGGGCCATTTTGAGGGCCTAAATGAAGGTTTTTAAGAATTCATATTCTCAATGATATCTAAAGAATTTATTGAGCCCCCAAAATCAATCTCCTCGATGATACCTTTCCAACGGGCTATCATACGCCTAAAACAGAGATCGTATGCAAAAGTTATGACCCCGGGAAGTTGATGTACTAACTTACCCAAATGGGGTCCACATGACTTTTGGTGCTTCACATCCTAGGGTTAGGTTTTTGGATGTCTAGGGGTTTTGGAATTCCTGTTTATTGTAAAAAGTCCTTCAGAGCCTCATTGTAATCATCTTCTTGCAAATTAGCGCAACCATCACATCTCTTCTCATAGATAAGCCTCCACCATTCCAACAAACTTGTTTCCGCTGCATTTTAGAGTTTCAACTTATTTCCTTATTGAATAGAAAACCAGTTTTTTTGTATCTCTGTTATTTTTTGTTAAGTACCTATTAATAATCTGTAGTCATTTCATTCTATTCTGAAAACCGCTTTCAAGTAAAATGAATGCCTTTTTGAATGGTTGGTCATGCCCTTTGGTTTAACAAATGCTCCAACCACTTTCATGAGGATGATGGACGATATCCTGCGACCATTCACCAATAATTTTGTAGTGGTGTATCTAGGTTACATTCTCATTTACATCAAGACTTGGGCCGAACATTTGCAGCATAGTCAACAAGTTCTACACACACTGCGACAACACAAGCTATATGCCAACTTGGAGAAATGCTCCTTCGGCATGGACAAGGTCCATTACCTAGGATAAATAATTGATGAGCATGGAATACATGTGGATCCAACCAATATCCAAGTCATCTGTGACTGGCCATCACTAACCACACTCACTGAGCTTCGGAGCTTCTTGGGCCTTGCCAGTTTCTATCGCAGATTCGTGTTGGGGTTATCCCATATTGTATGGGCCCTTAGCCAAATAACCAGGGGTGGTGGTAAAGAAAAATTTGCATGGGGTCGGTCCCAACAACAAGATTTTAACGATTTGAAGAAATGCTTGTTCTCAACCCCAATACTTTCAATACCAGACCTGCATCATCCCTCTGAGATCGAGACAAATGCTTCAGACTATGCAGTGGGTGCCATTCTCACTTAGCACGACCACCCTGTGTCCTATCATAGTGAGACACTATCTGATGTTGTCTTTAAGTACCCTACTTACGACAAATAAATGTACTCCATTGTGCAAGCCTACTGCCAGTGGAGACATTACATTCTTGGGAAGGAGACAATCATCCACACTGATCATAAGCCACTACAATTCATGTAGACACAAAGAAAATTATAGAATGATCACCATCAAAAGTGGTCCACATACTTGCAACAATTCCACCTCAACATCAAGTATAAAAATGGAAGCACCAATCACGTCGTTGATTTCCTTAGTAGATCGTCAGTCGCGACACTCACCACGGTGCTAGAGTCCTATGGCCATGAGACCTTTGGATGTCCCCAACTCTATGATATAGACCCAGACTTCGCCACCACCTACCAAATGTTGGGTGCAAACACAGTTGTTGATAATTTCCATCTTCAGGATGGGTTTTTGTGTCGTCTGGGCCATATCTGTGTTCCATCAAGTGAGCGAGTGAAGCTGATATGAGAATCTCACTACAATTGGGTGGCAGGACACTTTGGCATCGAAAATATAGTGGCAATGCTACAGAAACATTTCTACTAGCTGAAACTTTGACAGGAGGTCAACAAGTATATCAGATCCTACACTACCTGCAATATTGAAAAACCGACCACTAAGCAACAGGGCCTATACACCCCTCTTCCTACTCCTAACAGACCATGGGAATCCATCTCAATGGACTACATGGTGGGTCTCCTATCCACCAAGCAGGGAAATGACTATTTTTTGTGGTTGTTGATCGCTTTTCTAAGATGTCGATTCTGGCTGCCTGCAAGAAGAACATCACAATAGAGGCCACTGTCAAGCGCTTCTTTGAACGAGTTTGGGTACATTTTGGAATCCCACAAACAATTGTCTCAGATTGGGACAGTCGATTTCTCAGCACATTATGGTCGAGCCTCTGGTCACTACTGGACACCAAGCTCACCAAATCCATGACCTTCCACCCCCATACAGATGGCCAAACTGAGGTCATCAATCGAATGATTTTTCATATCCTTCGCATGTATAATTAAAAGAACCCTTGCACATGGGATGAGAGCCTTCCCAATGTCCAACATAGCTACAACCGAGCCCTTCATAGCTCAACTAACCACAACCCCTTTCAGGTGGGGTTGGGATTCCAAATATTGGGTCCCATAGATGTTGCACTTCCCCTTGCGGTCACCTCGACTGACTCATCTCCTGATCCAACTAAAGCTGACAAAGCTACCCGGTTCATTGAGTGGATCCAACACATCTGCCAATAGGTTCAGGATATCCTACAAAAGTCCAATGACAAGTACAAGAAGCACCATGATCAACATCAGGTGCCACATAAGTTTCAGATAGGTGACAAAGTTTGGTTGCACTTGCAGAAGAATGATTTACAGGACCCCATCAGAATATTCGCCCACTTCATTATGGGCCATACACCATCACCAATGTCGTGGGGGATAATTCTTTTGAGTTCAACATTCCTCCTTTCCTTGGCCTGCATCCATTGTTCAACATGGATCTCCTTCGCCCTTATTTCCCACCATTATTGGAAACCTCAGACGTAGCATAGAAGCTGACAACATTAGAGCTCAACCCAGAATGGATACAATAGGCATCCAACAATCATATTGTAGACACACAGATCAAGGGAACTCGATAGCAAAGGATCCAAATTTATCGAGTCTTCAAAGCAGGGCAGCTCCTACACCAAGGCAAGTGGCTCACCCGGGGCCAATTCAGTAGAAATTTCCTCATCTGATGGGGGAACTCAGTGAAATGGAGAAAATTTATTCCTAAGGAGGGAGCATTGATCCAGGTGGATATCGGTGTCCACCCACCTCTTCCAACTGGCTCAAAACAGTTTTTTGACAATTTTGGCAATTTACTATTTTTAGCAGTTTTAACTTTCGGGGCCATTTTGAGGGCCTAAATGAATGTTTTTCGTGATCAATATTCTCAATGACATATCCTCGACGATACCTTTCCAACGGGATATCATATGCCTAAAATGGAGATCATATGAAAAAATTATGACCCCGAGAAGTTGATGTACTAACTTACCCAAACGTAGCCCACATGAATTTTGGCACTTCACCTCCTAGGGTTAGGTTTTTGGATGTGTAGGGGTTTTGGCATTCCTGTTTATTGTAAAAATGATTTTAGAGCCTCATTGTAATCATCTTCTTGTGAATGAGATAAGCCATCACATCTCTTCTCAGAGATAAGCCGCCACCATTCCAACAAGCTTGTTTCCGCTACATTTTAGAGTTTCAACTTATTTCCTTATTTAATAGAAAACCAGTTTTACTGTATCTCTATTATTTTGTGTTAATAACTTGTTAATAATCATTATTCATTTCGTTCTACTCTAAAAACTGTCTTCAAGTCAAAGGAAGGCCTTTTTGAATGGTTGGTCATGTCCTTTGGTTTGACAAATGCTCGAGCCACTTTCATGAGGATGATGAACGATATCCTACGATCATTCAACAATAATTTTGTAGTAGTGTATCTAGATGACATTCTCATTTACAACACGACTTGGAACGAACATTTGCAACATATTCAACAGGTTCTACACACCCTGCGACAACACAAGCTATATGCCAAGTTGGAAAAATGCTCCTTCAACATGGACAAGGTCCAATACCTGGGCTACATAATTGATCAGAATGGCATACATGTGGATCCAGGCAAGATCCAAGTCATCCGTGACTGGCCAGCCCCAACCACACTCACTGATATTTAGAGCATCTTGGGCATTGCCAATTTCTAGCACAAGTTCATGTTGGGGTTCTCCCATATTGCATGGGCCCTTAGCCAAATAACCAGGGGTGGTGGTAAGGAAAAATTTGCGTGGGGTCGGTCCCAACAACAAGTGTTCAAAGATTTGAAGCAACACGTGTGCTCAGCCCTAGTACTTTCACTACCAGACTTGCAACAGAACTTTGAGTTCGAGACAGATGCTTCAGTTTATGCCATGGGCACCATTCTCACTCAGCACGACCACCCTGTGGCCTATCATAGTGAGACACTATCAGATGTTGTCCATAACTACCCTACTTATGAAAAAAAAATGCACTCCATTGTGCAAGCGTGTCACTAGTGGAGACATTACATTATTGGGAAGGAGAAAATCATCCACACTAATCATAAGCCACTTCAGTTCACGCAGACACAAAGAAAATTGCAGAATGATCACCATCAAAAGTGGTCCACATACTTGCAACAATTCCACCTCAACATCAAGTATAAAACAAGAAGCACCAATCACATCGCTGACTGCCTCAGAAGACCGCCAGTCGCGACAATCACCACGGTGCTAGACTCCTATGGCCATGAGACCTATGGATGGCCCCAACTCTATGAGACAGACACGAACTTCGCCACCACCTACCAAATGTTGGGTGCAAACACAGTTGTCGATAATTTCCATCTTCAGGATGGGTTGTTGTGTCGTCTGGACCATATCTGTGTTCCATTAAGCGAGGGAGAGAAGTTGATCTGGAAAGTCCACTACAGTCGGGTGGAAGGACACTTCGACGTCAAAAAGATAGTAGCGATCCTACAGAAACATTTCTACTAGCCAAAACTTCGACATGAGGTCAACAAGTATATCAGGTCCTACACTGCCTACGCCATTTCCAAACCGACCACTAAGAAACAGGGCTTGTACACCCCTCTTCCTACTCCTGACAGGCCATCAGACTCCATGTCAATGGACTACATGTCGGTCCTCCTGTCCACCAAGAGGAAAAATGACTATGTTTTTGTGGTTGTTGATCACTTTTGTAAGATGGCTATTCTGGTTGCCTGGAAGAAGAACATCACAGTAGAGGCCAATGCCAAGATCTTCTTTGAACGAGTTTGGGTAAATTTTGGAATCCCACAAACCATTGTCTCATATTGGGACAATCGATTTCTCAACACATTCTAGTTGAGCCTCTGGTCACTTTTGGACACCAAGCTCACCAAATCCACGACCTTCCACCCCCAAGAAGATGGCCAAACTGAGGTCGTCAATTGAATGATTGTGCATATCCTTCACATGTATAATTCAAAGCACCCTTGCACATGGGATGAGAGCTTTCCCTATGTCCAACATATCTACAACTGAGCCCTGCATAGCTCAATTGGCCACAGCCTGTTTCAGGTGGGGTTGGGATTCCAACCATTGGGTCCCATAGATGTTGCACTTCCCCTTGCGGTCACCTCGACTGAATCATCTCCTGCTCCAACTGAAGCTAACAAAGCCACCCGGTTCATTTAGCAGATCCAACACATCCACCAACAGGTTCAGGATATCCTACAGAAGTCCAATGACAAGTACAAGTAGCACCATGATCAACATTGGGTGCCACATAAGTTTCAGTTGGACGAAAAAGTTTGGTTGCACTTGCAGAAAGAATTCCTTAGAGGACCCCAGGGGAAGATTCACCCACTTCGTTATGGGACTCACACCATCACCAAGGCCATGGGGGATAATTATTTTGAGCTCAACATTCCTCCTTTCCTTGGCCTGCATCCAGTGTTCAACGTGGATCTCCTTCGCCCTTATTTCCCACTATTATTGGACACCTCAGATGCAGCAGAGAAGCTGACACCAACTGACCTAAACCCCGAATTCATACAACAAGCATCCAATGATCATATTTTGGACACACATATCAAGGGAACTCGACAACAAAGGATCCAACTTTATCGAGTCGTCAAAGCAGGGAAGCTCTTGCACTAAGGAAAGTGGCTCACCTAGGGCTAAATTCAACAAAAATTTCCTCATCTGATGGGAGAACTCAACGCAATGGAGACCATTTATTCCTAATGAGATAGGATTGGTCTAGGTGGATATTGGTGGCCACCCATGTCTTCCAACTGGCTCAAAACAGTGTTTTGACAATTTTCGCAATTTAATATTTTTAGCAGTTTTAACTTCTGGGGCCATTTTGAGGGCCTAACTGAAGGTTTTTCAAGATCGAGATTCTCAATGATATCTAATGAAATTATTAAGCACCAAAAATGAATCTCCACAATGATACCTTTCCAACTGTCTATCATACACCTAAAATGGATATCGTATGCAAAAGTTACGACCCCATGAAGTTGATGTACTAACTTACCCAAACAGGGTCCACATGACTTTTGACGCTTCACCTCCTAGGGTTAGGTTTTTGGAAGTATAGGGGTTTGTGCATTGGTGTTTATTGTAAAAAAATCCTTCAGAGCCTCATTGTAATCATCTTCTTGTGAATGAGTGTAGCTGTCACATCTCTTCTCAGAGATAAACCGCCACCATTCCAGCAAGCTTGTTTCCGCTGCATTTTAGAGTTTCAGCTTATTTCCTTTTTGAATAGAAGACTAGTTTTACTGTATCTCTGTTATTTTGTGTTAAGAACCTATTAATAATATTTAGTCATTTCATTATGCTCTGAAAACCACCTTCAATTCAAAGGAAGTCCTTTTTGAATGGTTGGTCATGCCCTTTGGTTTAACAAATGCTCCAGCCACTTTCATGAGGATGATGGACGATATCCTACGACCATTCACCAATACTTTTGTAGTGGTGTATCTGGATGAAATTATCATTTACAACAAGACTTGGACCGAACATTTGCAGCATATTCAGCAGGTTTTGCACACCCTGCAGCAGCATAAGATATATGCCAACTTGGAAAAATTATCCTTCGGCATGGACAAGGTCCATTACCTGGGTTACATAATTGATCAGAATGGCGTACATGTGGATCCAACCAAGATCCAAGTCATTCGTGACTGTCCAGCGCCAACCACAGTCACTAAGCTTCGGATCTTCTTGGGCCTTTCTAATTTCTACCGTAGGTTGGTGTTGGGGTTCTCCAATATTGCATGGGCCTTTAGCCAAATAACCAGGCGTGGTGGTAAGGTGAAATTTAAAAGGGTTCGGTCCCAACAACAAGCGTTCGATGATTTGAAGTAGCGCTTGTGCTTAGCCCCAAGAATTTCACTACCAGACCTACGACATCCCTTTGAGATCGAGACAGATGCTTCAGACTATGCAGTGGGCACCATTCTCACTCAACACGACCACCCTTTGGCCTATCATAGTGAGACACTATCAGATGTTTTCCATAAGTACCCTAATTACGACAAAGAAATATACTCCATTGTGAAATCCTACTACCAATGGAGACATTACATTCTTGGGAAGGAGAAAATCATCCACAATGATCATAAGCATTGTAGTTCATGAAGACACAAGGAGAATTGCAGAATGATCGGCATCAAAAGTGGTCCACATACATGCAACAATTCCACCTCAACATCAAGTATAAAACAGGAAGTACCAATCACATCGTTGATTGCCTCAGCAAACTGCCAGTCGCAACACTCACCACAGTACTAGAATTTTGTGGCCATGAGACCTTTGGATGGCCCCAACTCTATGAGACAGACCCGGACTTCGCCACCACCTACCAAATGTTGGGTGCAAACAAAGTTGTCAATAATTTCCATCTCCAGGATGGGTTGTTGTGTCATCTAGACTATATCTGTGTTCCATCAAGAAAGAAAGTGAAGATGATCTGGGAATCCCACTACAGTTGGGTGGTAGGACACTTCATCGTCAAAAAGATAGTGGCGATGCTACGTAAACATTTCTACTAGCCAAAATTTCGACAGGAGGTCAACAAGTATATCAGGTCCTGCACTGCCTGTGCTATTTCCAAAATGACCACTAAGAAACAAGGCATGTACACGCCTCTTCCTACTCCTTATAGGCCATGGTAATCCATCTCAATGGACTACATGTCAGGCCTCCCGTCCATCAAGCGGGGAAATGACTGTGTTTTTGTGGTTGTTGATCACTTTTATAATATGGCGATTTTGGTTTCCTGCAATAAGAACATCAGAACAGAGGCCACTGCCAAGATATTCTTTGAACGACTCTGGGTACATTTTGGAATCCCACAAACCATTGTCTCAGATCAGGACATTCAATTTTTCAGCACAATCTGGTCAAGCCTCTGGTCACTGCTAGACACCAAGCTCACCAAATCCACGACCTTCCACCCCCAGACAGAATGCCAAATTGAGGTCGTCAATCGAATGATTATGCATATCCTTCGCATGTATAATTCAAAGAACCCTCGCACATGGGATGAGAGCATTCCCTATGTCCAACATAGCTACAACCAAGCCCTGCATAGCTCAACTGGCCACAACCCCTTTCAGGTGGGGTTGGGATTCCAGCCATTGGGTACCCATAGATGTTTCACTTCCCCTTTTAGTCACCTCAACCGACTCATCTCATGCTCCAACTAAAGTTGACAAAGCCACCCAGTTCATTGAGCGGATCCATCACATCTTCCAATAGGTTCAGGATATCCTACAAAAGTCCAATGACAAGTACAAGAAACACCATGATCAACATCGAGTGCCACATAAGTTTCAGGTGGGTGACAAAGTTTGGTTGCACTTGTAGAAAGAATTCCTTATAGGACCCAATAAGAAGCTTCTCCCACTCTATTATGGGTCGTACACCATCATGAAGGTCGTAGGGGATAATTCTCTTAATCATTCCTCCTTTCCTTGGCCTGCACCCAGTGTTCAACGTGGATCTCCTTCACCCTTATTTCCCACCACTATTGGACATGTTAGACTTAGCAGAGAAACTGACACCAACAAAGCTCAACTCTGACTACATACAATAGGCATCCAGTGATCAAATTGTGGACACACAGATCAAGGGAACTCGACAGCAAAGGATTCAACTTTATCAAGTTGTCAAAGCAGGGCAGCTCCCGCACCAAGGCAAGTGGCTCACCCAGGGCCAAATTCAGTAGAAATTTCCTCATCTGATGGGGGAACTCAATGAAATGGATACCATTGCTTCCTAATGAGGGAGGATTTATCTAGGTGGATATCGGTGGCCACCCACCTCTTCCAACTAGCTCAAAACCATTTTCTGACAATTTTGACAATTTACTATTTTTAGCAATTTTAACTTCCGAGGCCATTTTGAGGGCCTAAATGATTTTTTTTTTCCAAATTGATCTTATCAGTTAAAAACAAAGGAATATTTGATCCCCCAAAATTAATATCCTTGACGATACCTTTCCAACGGGCTATCATAAGCCTAAAACGAAGATCGTATGAAAACGTTACGGCCTTGGGAAGTTGATGTACTAACTTACCCAAACAGGGCCCACATGACTATTGGCGCTTCAACTCCTAGTGATAGGTTTTTGGATGTATAGGGTTTTTTTCATTCCTGTTTATTTTAAAAATTCATTTAGAGCCTCATTGTAATCATCTTCTTGTGAATGAGCGCAACCGTCACATCTCTTCTCAGAGATAAGCTGCCACCATTCCAGCAAGCTTGTTTCCGCTGCATTTTAGAGTTTCAGCTTATTTCCTTATTGAATAGAAAACCAGTTTTACTGTATCTCTGTTATTTTATGTTAAGCACCTCTTAATAATATGTAGTCATTTTTTTCTTCTCTGAAAACCACCTTCAATTCAAAGGAAGGCCTTTTTGAATGGTTGGTCATGCCCTTTGGTTTGACAAATGCTCCGGCCAATTTCATGAGGATGATGGACGATATCTTGTGACCATTCACCAATAATTTTGTAGTGGTGTATCTGGATGACATTCCCATTTAAAAAAATACTTGGGCCAAACATTTGCATCATATTCAACAGGTTATGCACAACCTCCGACAGCACAAGCTATATGCCAACTTGGAAAAATGCTCCTTCGTCTCGGACAGGGTCCATTACCCGGGATACAAAATTGATCACATTGCGTACATGTGGATCCAACCAATATCCAAGTCATCCATGACTGGCCAACCCCAACCACACTCACTGAGCTTCAGGCTTCTTTGGCCTTGCCAATTTCTACTGCAGGTTCGTGTTGGGGTTCTCCCATATTGCATGGGGCCTTAGCCAAATAACCAGCGGTGGTGGAAAGGAGAAATTTTTGTGGGGTCGGTCCCAACAACAAATGTTTGATGATTTGAAGTAGCGCTTGTCCTCAACCCTAGTAGTTTCACTACCAGACCTGTAACAACCCATTGAGACAGAGACAGATGCTTCAGACTATGCAGTGGGCATCGTTCTCCCTCAGCATGACCACCCTGTGGTCTATCATAGTGAGACACTATTAGATGTTGTCTGTAAGTAACCTACTTACAACAAAGAAATGTACACCATTGTGAAAGCCTCCTGCTAGTAGAGACTTTACATTCCTGGGGAGGAGACAATCATCCACACTGATCATAAGCCACTCCAGTTCATGCAGACACAAGGAAAATTACAGAATGATCACCTTCAAAAATTTTCCACATACTTGCAGCAATTCCACCTCAACATAAAGTATAAAACATGAAGCACCAATCACATCGTTGATCTCCTTAGAAAACCTCCATTCACGACACTCACCACAGTACTAGAATCATGTGGCTATGAGACCTCTAGATGGCCCCAACTCTATGAGACAGACACGAATTTCACCGCCACCTACCAAATGTTGGGTGTTGTCGATAATTTCCATCTTCAGGATGGGTTGTTGTGTCATCTGGGACATACATTTGTTCCATCAAGAGAGTGAGAGAATATGATATGGGAAACCTACTACAGTCGGGTGGCAGGACACTTCGGCGTTGAAAAGACAGTGGCGATGCTACAAAAACATTTCTACTGAACAAAACTTCGACAAGAGGTCAACAAGTATATCAGGTCCTGCACTGCCTGCACTATTTCCAAACCGACCACTAAGAAACAGGTCCTATACACCCCTCTTCCTACTCCTAACAGGCCATGGGAATCCATCTCAATGGACTACATATCGGGCCTCCCATCCACCAAGTGGGGAAATGAATGTATTTTTGTGGTTGTTGATCGCTTTTCTAAGATGACGATTTTGGTTTCCTGCAAGAAGAACATCACAACAGAGGCCACTACCAAGCTCTTCCTTGAACGAGTCTGGGTACATTTTGGAATCCCACAAACCATTGTCTCATATCGGAAAAATTTATTTCTCAACACATTTTGGTCGAGTCTCTGGTCACTACTGGACACCAAGCTCACCAAATCCATGACCTTCCACCCCCAGACAGATGGCCAAAATGAGGTCGTCAATCGAATGATTGTGCATAGCCTTCACATGTATAAGTCAAAGTACCCTCGAACATGGGATGAGATCCTTCCCTATGTCCAACGTAGCTACAACCGAGCCCTACATAGTTCAATCGGCCACAGCCCCTTTTAGGTGGGGTTGGGATTCCAACCATTGGGTCCCATATATGTTGCACTTCCCCTTATGGTCACCTCGATCGAATCATCTCCTGCTCCAACTGAAGCTAACAAAGCCACCTAGTTCATTGAGTAGATCCAACACATCCGCCAATAGGTTCACGATATCCTACAGAAGTCCAATAACAAGTACAAGAAGCGCCATGATCAACATCGAGTGCCACATAAGTTTCAGGTGGGCGACAAAGTTTGGTTGCACTTGCAAATATAATTCCTTATAAGACCCCATCGGAAGCTTCACCCACTACTTTATGGTCCATACACCATCACCAAGGCCATGGGGGATAATTATTTTGAGCTCAACATTCCTCCTTTCCTTGGCCTACACCCAGTGTTCAACGTGGATCTCCTTCGTCCTTATTTCCCACCATTATTGGACACCTCAAACATAGCGGAGAAATTGACACCATCAGAGCTCAACCCTGACTGCATATAACAGGCATCCAATGATCATATTGTGGACACACATATCAAGCGAACTCGACAACAAAGGATCCAACTTTATCGAGTCGTCAAAGCAGGGCAACTCCTGCACCAAGGCAAGTGGCTCACCCGGGGCCAAAATCAGCAGAAATTTCCTCATCTGATGGGGGAACTTAACGCAATGGAGAAAATTGCTTCCTAAGGAGGGAGGATTGATCTAGGTGGATATCCTTTTCCACCCACCTCTTCCAACTGGTTCAAAACAGTTTTCTGACAATTTTGCCAATTTACTATTTTTAGCAGTTTAAACTTCTGAGGCCATTTTGAGGGCCTAAATGAAGGTTTTTTTTTCGCGTTAGAGCTTCTCAATGATTGACGAATGAATGATTGAGCCCCCAAAATGAATCTCTTCGATGATACCTTTCTAATGGGATAGCATACGACTAAAACAAAGATCGTATGAAAAAGTTACGACCTCGAGAAGTTGATGTACTAACTTAACCAAACAGGGCCCACATGACTTTTGGCGCTTCACCTCCTAGGGTTAGGTTTTTGGATGTCTAGGGGTTTTGGAATTCTTGTTTATTGTAAAAGGACTTCCAAGCCTCATTGTAATCATCTTCTTGTGAATGAGCGCAACCATCACATCTCTTCTCCGAGATAAGCTGCCACCATTCTAGCAAGCTTGTTTCCACTGCATTTCAGAGTTTCAACTTATTTCCTTATTGAATAGAAAACCAGTTTTACTGTATCTCTGTTATTTTGTTTTAAGAACCTATTAATAATCTGTAGTCATTTCGTTCTGCTCTAAAAAATTCCTTCAAGTCAAAGGAAGGCCTTTTTGAATGGTTGGTCATGCCCTTTGGTTTCACAAATGCTCCAACCACTTTCATGAGGATGATGGACGATATCCTGCGACCATTCACCAATAATTTTGTAGTGGTGTATTTGGATGACATTATCATTTACAACAAGACTTGGGCCAGACATTTTCAACATATTCAGTAGGTTATGCACACCTTGCGACAACACAAGCTATATGCCAACTTGGAAAAATGATCCTACGACATGGACAGGGTCCATTACCTAGGCTACATAATCGATCAGCATCGCGTACATGTGGATCTAGCCAAGATCCAAGTCATCCGTGACTGGCCAACCCCAACCACACTCACTGAGCTTCAGAGCTTCTTGGGCCTTGCCAATTTCTATCGTAGGTTCATGTTGGGGTTCTCCCATATTGCATGGGCCCTTAGCCAAATACCCAGGGGTGGTGGTAAGGCGTAATTTGTATGGGTTTGGTCCCAACAACAAGAATTCGATGATTTGAAGCAGCTCTTGTGCTCATCCCCATTACTTTCACTACCAGACCTGCAACAACCCTTTAAGATCGAGATAGATGCTTCAGACTATGCAGTGGGTGTCGTTCTCACTCAGCACGACCACCCTATGGCCTATCATAGTGAGACACTATCAGATACTATCCATAAGTACCCTACTTACGACAAAGAAATGTACTCCATTATGCAAGACTGCCGCCAGTGGAGACATTACATTCTTGGGAAGGAGAAAATCATCCACATTGATCATAAGCCACTGCAGTTCATGCAGATAGAAGGAAAATTGTCGAATGATCGCCATCAAAAGTGGTCCACATACTTGCAGAAAATCCACCTCGAAATAAAGTATAAAATAGGAAGCACCAATCACGTCATTGATTTCCTCAGCAGACCGCCAGTCGTGACACTCACCATGGTGCTAGACTCCTGTGTCCATGAGACCACTGGATGGCCCCAACTCTGTGAGACAGACCTGGACTTCGCCACCAGCAAGCAAATGTTGGGTGCAAACACAATTGTCGATAATTTCCATCTTCAGGATGGGTTGTTTTGTCATCTGGGCCATATCTGTGTTCCATCAAGTGAGCGAGAAAAGTTGATCTGGGAAGCTCACTACAGTCGGGTGGCAAGACACTTAGGCATCGAAAAGATAGTGGTGATGCTACAGAAACATTTCTACTGACCGAAACTTCGACAGGAGGTCAACAAGTATATCATGTATTTCACTTCCTACACTATTGCCAAACCGACCACTAAGAAATAGGGCCTATACATCCCTCTTCCTACTCCTGACAAGCCATGGGAATCCATCTCAATGGACTACATGTCAGGCCTCCCGTCCACCAAGAAGAATATCACAACAGAGGCCACTGCCAAGCTCTTCTTTGAACGAGTCTGGGTACATTTTGGAATCCCACAAACCATTGTCTCAGATCGGGACAGTCAATTTTTTAGCACATTCTAGTCTAGCCTCTCGTCACTGCTGGACACCAAGCTCACCAAATCCACGACCTTCCACCCCCAGATAGATGGCCAAACTGAGGTCATCAATCAAATGATTGTGCATATCCTTCGCATGTATAATTCAAATAACCCTTGCACATGGGATGAAAGCCTTCCCTATGTCTGATATAGCTACAACTAAGCCCTGCATAGCTCAACCGACCACATCCCCTTTCAGGTGGGGTTGGGATTTCAACCATTGGGTCCCATATATGCTGCACTTCCCCTTGCGTTCACCTCGACCGAATCATCTCCTACTCCAACTGAAGCTGACAGAGACACCAGGTTCATTGAGTGGATCCAACACATCTGCCAACAGGTTCAGGATTTCCTACAGAATTCCAATGACAAGTACAAGCAGCGCCATGATCAACATCGGGTGCCACATAAGTTTCAGGTGGGAGACAAAGTTTGGTTTCACTTGCAAAAATAATGCCTTATAGGACCCCATCAGAATCTTCTCCCACCCCATTATGGGTCATACACCATCACCACGACCATGGGGGATAATTCTTTTGTTCTCAAAATTCCTCCTTTCCTTGGCCTGCACCCAGTGTTCAACGTGGATCTCCTTCGCCCTTATTTCCCACCATTATTGGTCACCTCATACGTAGCAGAGTAGCTGACACCAACAAATATCAACCCCGACTGCATATAAAATGCATCCAATGATCAGACTATGGACACATAGATCAAGAGAACTTGACAACAAAGGATCCAACTTTATCGAGTCATCAAAGCAGGGCATCTCCTGCACCAAGGCAAGTGGCTAACCCAGGGCCAAATTCAACAGAAATTTCCTCATCTGATGGGGGAATTCAATGAAATGGAGACCATTTATTCCTAAGGAGGGAGTATTGATCCAAGTGGATATCTGTGGCCACCCACCTCTTCCAACTGGCTCAAAATAATTTTCTGACAATTTTGGCAATTTATTATTTTTAGCAGTTTTAACTTCCGGGGCCATTTTGAGGGCCTAAATGAAGATTTTTATGGATATAGATTCTCAATTATATAGAAAGGAATTATTGAGCCCCCAAAATGAATCTTCTCGATGATACCTTTCCAACAATCTATCATATGCCTAAAACAAAGATCGTAT
>SNQJ01S0011468.1:114870-144051 GCA_010110895.2 Picea sitchensis | reverse complement strand
GGTTTGTGCCTCAATGCACCTCGCTTCTCCCGACAGCCAAACTTCCGAAAGGATTCCCGGATGTCTTTCCTGCACCTTCTTCGGATCTAACGGTCGTAAAGGACTCTCCTTTTTCCCAAACAGATCCTATGGATCCAACACCCCAAGTGTTGAGCTCTCTCTCTCTTTGTTCAAATACCACGTCGGTTGTGGTTTTATTCTACCGCTACTCCTCTCGAGCTTCTTAACACAACCAAGTAACCCCTTGGCACTAAGAAACATTCTAAGGTTTGAAATTGGTTTCATCCAGACACTATTTCCACTCGAAACCTCGGGTCCAAAGACCACTTATCTGGCTCATCCAGGCTCTGCGTTGTAACCATAGCTCTGATACCATATTGTAACATCCCCGACCATCAATCCACTCGCCGGGAACACTACTGCATGGAATAAAACTTAAATAGTATGCATTTAAATGAAGTTAAATGACTTAACAGAGTAAACATATAATCACTGCTAACATACAAAATTAATGGAATTAACAGTAATTATCATTGAAACGGAATACATGATAATATTGAAAGCATCACATACATGCATATTAAATCAAATTAAACACATGCATATATGTATCTTTGAAACTGTAGTATCTTCACCAACCACGTGCAGACCTTCCACGAACCTCCCATCCTTAGACCACGCTGCCCATCACTCTCAGCGGTGGGTCACCCCCGAGATGGGACCAAGCTCCACCCAGGGCAAGGGAATCCTAGACTAGGCTGAGGTTACAGGAAAACTGCACAGAGAAACCAGAAGAATTCTCTCTCCAAGAGTCTTCTTACGCCCACTACTCACGGGATCTCATTCCCCACATGCTTGTTCCACCCGGGAGTATACACCTTCACAAGCATAGTCCATCGGTGCTTCACCTCTCTCTCTGGGTCTCGGAAATAGGTTGGATCAGGAATTCTCAGAGCTCTGTAGCTGGCGCTGGACTCTCTTTGGGAGAAAACCACTTCCCAGTAGAGTCTCTCACCGGCCTGACAACCTGCCTCTTCTACCAAGGGCCTGATAACCTGCTTCTTTAGCACACTCCTCGACTCAACTCCAGCCAGGTGAGGACAATAGTAATAGTTCAACACTCATTCACATAGGAATGATATAAGGCAACAAGCCACACTTGGTCCAGGAACTACGTAGCCTCAACAACCCACAATTACGACACCACATGGCTTAGACAATTACGAAATACACGGGCTTCACAAAATATGTGGCTCAATCCATGATTCTCACTGGTTTCAGGCTGCGTGACAAGCAATCCATGCAGAGGTCAAACACAGACTCAAAAGTTCAGACAGAGGGTGTATCGGCTTCTCAAGAAAACATCACAGGCTTCCAGTATCAAAGTTGCGTGAGGCATACATAAATCAGACGCATAGATCCTTTCGTTCAGACAACGGACAGAATAATGGAGGAAAAACCCCCTCCATAGCTCAATATTTGGGTTAAATTGCATGTGCCAGGGCCGACACATGTCGCCCATGAGGCTGCATGCGCTCCATCAGCATGCGTTCCCTTTTGCACACGTTCCCCGTTCCAGAAACTTAGGATAAAAAACATACATTTCACATAGCTTTTTGGAATAATAATAAATTATTATTCCCAAGGACTCAAGCCCCTAAGATTATCCCCTCTTCCAACCTTTCAACCACTTTTCCCTCACCCACTCTATGGAAGCTTAGTCCCCCATCACTCTTTCTTCGTGATCGGTCTGCACACAACGATGTTTATATTTTTATTAATGTTCTACATAATTGCATATACAAAAGCAGGCTCCTGGCCTTAACACTTAGGCTCTCTAGCCTAATAAACACATAAGTTCACCAGCTTATCAATACTCGGCTCACCAGCCTACAAAACATGATTATAGTTAATAAACATGATTACAATTCATAATATAACTGGGGCACTACATGGGGATATTACAATTTTATTCAATAAAATATGCTTAATAAGTTTATTACAACAAGGGTTTTCTAGGAAATAAATTGTCGAGTGTTGGGTCTGAAATTTAACAAAAAAATTGTCGTTGATGCTCTAGCTGTGTCCGCAACCACTTTACAACCTTGTGAGGAAATTATTCGTGATCAATGCAAAACATAAGTAATTTTTAGACCATCTATACTTGATAGCCTTAAACATTGGCAATTTTTCAATGACGATACTCAAATTCTTTGTTTCTTATATAGCATGCAAAATTTTTGAATAGCCAAATCAATTTCTTAGCTGAATCCATGAAATTAAAAGTCGAATATTTTCCAAACGATAATCTTTCCGAGTGGTTCCTCTAGAAAGAATGTTTGTTAGGCATGATATGTATAAGGGAAAACATGTTTTYGATCAATCTGATGAAGCTATTGAATTCAATCTTGGTTCAACAAATAGTCCTAGGATGATCTAGACATGAAGATGAACCACTTGTGCCAAAATAAAAAACATAATAAACTTATCCAATAATATAAAGACCTTTTTTCTTGGTCATATGATGATGTAAATGATTATAAGGGAGACATTATCCAACATGCCATTCCTCTCAATGAAGGGGCCGAACCAATTAGAGAGAAACAATGAAACATTAACCCCAAGTTTCCCCCTTAATCCAAACAAAACTCCAAAAGATGGTTGATGCAAAGATTATAGCTCCTAATATTAGATATTTTTCCTAAATGGCTAACTTGGTAGTGTTTAGTTAGAATATTGGAGACATTCGATTACATGTTTAATCCAGGAACCTTAATCAACTATCTCTTAAACACAATTATCCTCTCCCGAACATGGAACTATTATTGCAAAGGGTCATTGGTGAAAGAATGATGTCTATGTTAGATGGATTTTCAGGATATAACCAAGTGTTTTTTAAAGAATAAGATCAACTCAAAATTTTCTTTACCACCCCATGGGGAACTTTCAAATATTTGAGGATGCCCTTTGGCCTTATGAATATTGGTTCCACTTTTCAAAGAGTGATGGACTTTTCTTTTAGGGATTTTCTAGGTAAGATTATAGAGATATACCAATATGATTTAAATGTCATGTCTAAGGAAAGGTACGCACATATTCAACACCTTAGGAAAGTTTTTGAGCGATGTAGGAAGTATGGTATCTCCTTGAACCCCAATAAATCAATTTTTGGTATTGATAAAGGTAAATCATTGGGTCATGTCATCTCTAAGGATGGTATTAGTGTTGATCCAACAAGGATTGAATCTATAAAGAAATTTCCTCCCCTAAGCAATAAGAAGTCTTTGCAATAACGTTTTGACAAGATAAACTTTATAAGGAGATCCATTTCAATTTTTTTTAAGAAAGTTAAACYAATGAATTCCTTATTAAAGAAATATGTCTTGTTCAAATGGGATGATAGTGGCATGAAATCCTTTGAAGATATCAAGGAACAAGTTATGATAGCACCAGTCCTTGTTAGCGATAATTATTCTAGAGACTTTATAATTTTCTCTTTTGCTTCTTGTAAAAACCTTTGTCGTTACGACAACATGCAACACATAACAAGTGCAATATTTTTTATTTTAAGCAGGAAAGTAATATTGACAAACAATCAATCAATGAAACTCGATGACAAACACAACGCACAAAAATCAAGCATCAGACAAACATAACGACCTAGCATACTAGCACCTCATGCAACTAGAAGCAACATACGACAATCAATCAAATGAAAATAAAAATGACTACCCACCCATCCTACCCTGTAAGGTTAGGACCTCCAGGACACATAAGTAACGCTCAAGCCTAGGTTCCCATCGATTTTGACCATTTAAGTTCTCAAGGTTGGCGACTGTTCTGAGGAACAAGGAGGTGTATACATCCCTCCCAACACAAGAAAGACCACACCTACTAAGCTAAAAGGCATCATCAATCAACCCAACACAACAACATCAATGACACAAGTAACTAGAACCTTCCCGGAGAGCGGGAGATAATCACATTAACGTTACAAAACAAGGACAACCTTACTTACAAAAACAACATCATCCACATCAGGAGGTGCATGACCCTTAGCCAAGTTTCATACATGCTTATTGATCAACACGCGCAATGACCCAATCATAAGGTATCACATCACCTCATTACGACAAAGGCGCTAGGGACCCACGCACAAAAAAATAATTCTAGACCTTCAACGAAACATAAAATCCAACGTGCCTGAAATCCAACTTGCACTGACATACATTATATGACATCGTTAGATTGATGCACCGACTATAATCAATACATTTGGATTGGAACAACGACTAGATTTAAATCATTAGCAATTTATCATCATAAGGACTAATTCACAACATAAGTAACTATTCACCATCTAAAATTAAAAGCATCTAGCCATCTTTAAGAAACGTATTCTTCCATTCAAGGGTTATTATTCCAGTAAACTCATCTATAAATTTTTACTTCTTGGGTTCTAAAGTCCTACAAAGAAATCAACTCTTAAATTGCAAGGAGTAAAAATAAGGGGGCCAAGCATCAAACACCTTTACTCAATGCCATGCAAGGTGCAATACTTATTGACTATTTTGCGAGAAGACATAAAAATTGCTTCAACAATATTTAGATAATTAGCAATCAACCCATCATTAGATAAATATCATAAGATCACGACCATCATTGAATCATCACCTTTTTAAAACTGTTATATCCTGACATTCAAATTAAATTAATACTAATGCTCTCGAATGACATTAACAAAATTGTTTTTACTCCAGCCTATACATTTTAATTTAAAATTGTGATTAGGATTACCCATTAATATATTTACTGTTTTCAATATCAAATTAATTGATTATCAAGAGGTTTTACACATAATTACTAATGCATGGCCGCATACTTAAACTTTGCAAGGATTGAACAATGATATCGGGTAGTGGTATTGAAAATATCGACCTTGTCATAAAATTATAAAAAAATACTCGGACAGTCATAACTTAGACTCTGCAAAAGACTAGACGTTGGTACAGTGGTCGTGGCCTTAAAATCATCAACCTGGTTAAATAAAAAATCTGGGCATATTAACCAAGAATCTCAGGATTAGAATATTACATTTCCAACTGTTAGTAAGTTGGAATTCACGAAACAAAAAAATGTTTAAATGCTTAATTTGAGGATTAGAAATATTAAAGTTTTTCCCAAGAAATCTCAAAAATCACAGAAATATAAAAAGGGGAACCGCCACTGGCCAAATAAATTCACAAGCATTAATTCACCCAGGTCATAGTGACTATAAGCGGTTATGAATAAATGAAATTTTGATTCATTCTTGCCATTTCTCTGTCATAACACAACGTTTCAATTAACAAAGATATTAATTTGTTTCCTGTCCATTTTAGGCGGAACTGCAATGAATGCATCGACTGATTCGCTGAGGCAACATCAATGGGCATTGGGAACAACAAGTCTCCACTTGTTGAACAAATCCAGACGATAAATACACAAATACAACCTACACAGTTCAAGGATTTGAATTCCCCCCTCTCACGCCAAATGCTAAGGTTAAACACGGTAAGATTTAAGGAAAAATTCCATAAAAGATACACAGTCCCAAACATGAATCCCCCTTTACTTGATCTGTTTGCTAAGGTTTTGGCCGCAATAAAATTTAAGGCAAACTTCCAGTGTTAAACGATCTGTGAGACCCAATAGGGAAGCAATTTTTTTTTTTTACAAGATAAAACAAAACACGGTCCCACAATGAATGCGTTACACAAACAAAAGGGAATGAAAACACAGACAAGGTTGGGGTCCTGAGCAAGTTCTGTAGACAATGTGACCAACATGAAGGATTCAGGTTCAACAATGACATTTTTAACTTCTGTAGAATGCAATTGTTGTTTGTGTCAACATTCGAGGATGAAATTTTAAAAGAACTGAAAAACTTTGGAATAAGAACCTCCAATTTTGCATATGGTAGGCCTTACCACCGATAACAACACGTTTTCAAGGGCCTGGCGCAAGAATCCTCATAAGAAAAGGAACTAGATTGTTAACTACCACAAAATGTACATCAAATTCGTTTTCGACAGCCTCAACCAGTTGTTCCAAGAACGAAGTTGATGACATGATAAGGTTGAAATCAATGAGGTAACATGTGAGGTTAAGGCACTCCAGTAACAGGAAGCCTGTCACTTCTGTAGCTTAAGGTAAAACTTTTAGCTGAGCAGGGCCAAGGCCTGGTTTCCAAGGGAGGTAGTGAGTTTTCCACATGAACAATTCATAAAGTATTAAATTTTATGTGCGCCTTTACTCTTCAGGAAATAATGAATGTCTTAGTTAAATTTTATGTGCGCCTTTACTCTTCAGGAAATAATGAATGTCTTAGGTGTCGAATATGAACAAGGAACCTAGTTACCATAGAATAGGTGCAGGGCATTATCTAGTTAAAAAAAAAAACTAAACATTTAGAGACAAGTAATATGACATTTTTTAAGCAAACAACCTTTTCTAGATTTACCAACTGTGGTTCAGGACTATCGTATCATAAACATCAAATCAATATTCATATACATGTAATTAGAACCAATATACAAAGGAAATTACACACATGTAACATTACCGAAGGCGAAAAACTTGAGTCGTTGTCCCGTGCGTGCGCTCTGTCCAACTCCCGCTTGTCGACCGTTGAAACCTCACTAGTACCTCCCAACCAACGCTAGGGGTACTCTTCATCCCCTGAGCAACAAAGGGGCCACACACACACAATACCAAAGAATGTTATCTCCCAGTTTTCCTCGCAAGGTTGAGCTACCACTCGTTATCCGAGCTAGGTATCCCAACTACCACAAGAAAAATTCAGTCAAGATAAAATTCTGGCAATGTAACCTTACACATACTTGACGTGATCCATACTCCTCCTCCACCATCCTTTTTATAGAGTTTTCTTAGTGATTAATTTCCCAAACCCTCATTAGATTCCTTTTTATTAATTTAATTAGGACAAACCTCCCTCGTACACATGTCGCCCGATCCCTTAGTTGCACCAGAAAATCAATTTATTAATTAATTAAATTAGCTTATTTCCCTCACCCACCTAAAAGCGTTCCTATAAACGCTCATCGATGTCCCTTTATTCCCTTACAATTCTTAAATGACTGATGCCTTCTTAAAACCTAGTTGAGTTCACAATTAGAAGGTTCCAAAGACTAGATTCCTTACTATGTTAGACATTACCCTTTTTATTTAAGTTTCCACTTTTCTATCTAAGTTCAGAATTAGCATGTTTAGACATAAGCAACAATTTACCCTTTTAATAATTTAATCCTTCATTAAAATTTTACTTGAATTATTCAAGTTTGAATTTTCTTTACCCCCTTTTTGTTACATGTCCATTTAGTGTTTATTTTTTATTTTTTATCACATATTCTACTTAGACCTAGGTTTAATTTCACTAGGCTTGGCAACGGTTTTAAGGGAAAAATTTGTTATTAAACTTTACTCATACCCTCATTCATTTTAAGGCTGACCAAGTCCTAAGGAGGCATAGTCTTCTAGGCACTAGGTTTATTAATCTTACCAAAGTTAAAATCACGACGTTCCCTTCAAGACGCACTATGTGCTCCAAGGGTGCCACTCGTCTTTTCCCATTTTATTTGTGCAATGTGCCCTTCAAGATGCACTACATGCTCCAAGGGTGCCACTCGCCTCTTAACTTATTTTGGTAGACGTAAAACCCCTGGAGTCAATACTCCATCAGGTGACCTTGTGGGAGACTAAGGGCCTCTAAGGAATAATGACCCTGCCTTATTGTGCACCCCTTAGAATCATCGTGAGAAATTGTCACAGTCTGCCCTCACGACATCGTGGGTCTTCTTGAACTAGGTAATCGTTAACCTACAGTTCGAGCCACGATGAGAGTGATAGTAGGTTGTGGCAGGGTTGTTGCCACACCTCTCCCTCAATGTCTTTGGTTGTCGTGCATGACCCCTTTACTCCAAATGTGAGTCTGGTCGACAAGCTATCATTAGCCTGCATCCATCAACGAAACATGTCAACGATAACAATCAACATCATAATGTCTAATCATATGTCACATATGTAATGTCAACAACATTCAAATCATAACAGTTTACTCCCTGACTTGATCCAGAGTCCAAGGAGATTCATCGATTCCATCGACATCCTCTAATGTCCAGAGTCCTGTACACTTAGGAGAAACCAATTAATAACACCTGTCAATATAAATATAGCAACATAACATATCATCAGATCCACAACCTCCCATAATCATAATCAACACAGCCAATCGTATAATGAACCGGATCACTTGCACGCAAGTGTCCTCAAAGAATAAGTCCACTCAGCGTGCACAAGAGCGGGATGTTACACTTATGAAGACACTATTGTTGGGGTACTCATGCAAAAAAATAAAAATGATTATGAAAAACCTATTGCCTTCATGAGTAAAACCCTAAGAGACGTCGAACTAAAATATAACATTACCAAAAAACAAGCCTATGCCCTTGTCAAATCATTGAAACATTTTAGAAGCTATGTTGGATATAACAAGATTAAAGCTAATGTACCATATCATGTTGTTAAAGATGTATTAAGTCAACAAGATTGCCTATGAACTAGAGGGAAGTGGGTATCAAAGATTCAAGAGTATGAACTCAATATTAAACCTACTAAGATCATTAAGGGACAAGGTTTAACTAAGATGTTGACTGAAAGAAATGAATAAGCCATAAGAATGGGAGAAAATTATTGAAGTTTTGTAGCTCTGACATGTACTTCCACACTGGTTTGTGTCTAATGTGTGGAAGCAATCATTGATACCTGTTAGAACTTTGGAATTTCACTTTAATTAAATGGATTATTAAATTGAATGTCATTTTATAATAAAGTGAGTTTAATTTAATGAAATGATAAGGTTATTAACATTAGTGAATTAAATTAATCCTAGCCCTTGATCTCAAGTGAGTTGAGATTTAATCTCAATCACCAATCAATTTGGATATTAGGTCTATGTTTGATTCGATCAAAACTCAAGATTATAAACGCAGCCAAGGTGAGAGGAGAGGATATCACAAGATAAAAGTAGAGTGAAGAAAGAATTTCATTATACAGGTTAGCTCAAGAGAGGAAAGTATTGCAGCAAGGAGAATTTCAAGAGGCCATACCAGCAAGGAAAAATATAAGAATGTTTTTGGAGGGGTCGTACAAGAAGGGTAACAGTGAGGGGGAAACCTCACAATCGGAGAAGAAGAAGGACTTGAGTAATATCAAGTGCTTTGCATGCCACAAGGGTGGTTTTTATGCATCTTAGTTTCTGGAGAAGAACAAGGGAAGAGGAAAATCCCAACAAGTAGCATCATTTGCAAAAAATCAGTTGTATGAGTTTTCTATGAAATTTGAGGCAGAATTCACACAAGTCCCATGCCTTTCTACCAACACAATCACCAGGAGTGCATGGTTCTTGGAAAATGGTGTATCACGTCATATTACAGAAGCATGGGAGTTATTCAATAGTCTGATAGAGAAGGAATTATGGATCCTTGTGGAGCTTGGTGATGATTCCAAGTATGCAATGAAGGGAGAGGGAACAATCTTGTTATAGCTTGAGTCAGGAGGTTCGTTTGAGGTGTAGGATGTGTTATATGTATCAGGACTGAATAAAATGTTTCTCTCACTCTCAGTTATGGAGGAAAAGGGTTTTGTCATCATGTTCAAGAAAGGTCAAGTACTCTACGTCTAGAGGGAGCTATCCCTAAAACACTAGTGAGCATTGGGATTATAGAGGGATATATATACAGGTTGAAGGGAAAGCATGTTCAGGCCTTGGTACACGACAGTGAAAACATGTGTGATTTATGGCATAGGAGGATGGGACACCTTCATTACAAAGCATTGCCTATTTTGAGGGAGATTGTCACTGGTCTCCCAAATTTCAGTGTTGAACAACAAGGCATGTGCTGAGGATGTGCACTTGGTAAGAATGCCACAATTGCTTTTCCAAGCAGCGAGAGTAGGTCCAAGGGGATCTTGGATCTTATTCATTCATATGTGTGTGGACTGATGTAAGTGGCATCAATGCAGGGTGCATCATACTATGGGACATTCATTGATGAATTTTCAAAGAAAACATGGATCTTCTTTGTGAATACCAAGGATGAGGTCTCAGTTGATTTTGAGAGTTCAAGGTCTAGGTGAAGAACCATACATGGAAAAAGATAAAGGTATTAAGGTAGGATAATGAGAGAGAGTACACCTCCAATGAATTCAAGGATTTATGCAAGGAGGCAGGGATAAAGAGGGAGTTGATAGTCTCATACAATCCTAAACAAAATGTTGTTGCAGGGAGAAAGAACCGATCCATCATCGGTTCTGCTAGGGCTATGATACATGACCAGGATCTGTCTATGTTCCTTTGGGTAGAGGCATGTAACACAACAATGTATGTGTAGAACATGAGTCCTCATAGGCTATGGGGGACAAGACTTCTGAGGAAGCATTCATAGGAGTAAAACTAGAGACAAGTCATTTCAATATCTTTGGTTGTCCAATATACATCCATGTGCCTGTGGAGAAGAGGACAGAGTTGGAGCCTTCAGGAGAGAAGGGGATATTTGTGGGGTACAAATAGACTTCAAAGTCTTACATAATCCTCATATCAGTGTAGAGGAAGATAATTGTGAGCAGATATGTTAAGTTCGCGGAGAACTTGTCATCTAGGAATTCTCATGAGTTATCACTAGTGATAGAGGATGAGGAGTAGGAGGCTCCAAAGGGAGAACAATGTTTAGATGCTTCCAATTCAAGGAGTCATCCTTCAAGTGGGGAGGAGGAGTTAACTATTTCCATTTCTTTCAGGAGACCCAAGTGGTTTGAAAAAAAATTAAAGGATGCTCATGAGCATATTGAGGCTCCTAGGAGCACATTTAGGGAGAGCAGATCTCCAAAGAAGTTTCCAAACTTCATGGAACTCAAGAGTAATGTCATTGAATAACAAGAAAACCATCACGCTTGTCACGATGCTATGGTGCATAATGATGTGCAGGATATTATGCCAAGATCGAAGGGACAACCAGTTCTAGGTGGCTCTTCCAAAAGTACCTTCCTCGCTAACAGGTAGTCTTGAATTTTTGTATCTAGGACATGTACTTCGACAGTGGTTTGTGTCTAACATGTAGAAGTTGTCATTAATACCTCTGAGAACTTTTGAAATTCACTTTAATTAAAGGAATTATTAAATTGAATGTCATTTTATAATAAATTGAGTTTAATTTAATGAAAACCTAAGGCTAATTTTTTTTTACAAAAACTCAGGGATAGGTACACAAAAAAATAAAATCCCAGAGACATGTATTTCATCTGAAACATTGCTACTCCTAACTTTGCTATCCATTTTCCTGTTTGTACTATGCTTGCACGAATTACATTCCAAAATTTATAAGTAACTATTCAATATAAAAGGAATAAAATGCAGATACATTTGAAAAACATTAGATACACTGCTGAGTGTTGTTGGGAGGATCAGAGTCTTTGAGTACAGTGTTGGTCTGTTCAAATCTATCGGAGGTTGATCCACTGTTGGTGACGATCCTCCATAACATATGTGTGCCTACGACCATGTTTTCCATGATTAGGTCCTTCACTCCTAAACCCCCATGAGATTTAGGGGCCCTGACTACTATCCAGTTTACCAAGTGAAATCGCTCGGTTTTGGATTTTCCCCCTTCCCAGATAAATTTTCTGATTTGTTGGGCTATTTCTCTTTTGACGCTCATCGGAGCTAGCAATGAGTAATATTGAAATACTAGGAGAGTCGAAAGTACTGCTTTAGTCAGGATTGGTATGCCTGCCAGATTCATCCATTGTGCGCCCCAATTTGTGAATTTCTCTTTGATCCCACATTTGTTATAGTTTACAATCCCACCTGAGACCAAGAGGAATTTATCCATGATTAATTTGAATCGTCCTACTATGATTGAGGACGCTCCCTCTAGGAACAAGATATCATCCACAAACTGAGAATGATTAATTCATTTGACTATAGAGGATAGTTTGAGACCTGGGATACTTCCACTCCTTTCATGCTCCAATATTCTACCCAAAACCTTTGCCCTCTTGAAGCCTTAAAAACCCCCGAAGGGTGGCCATTAATCAACGATGCAATCCATGGGGAGCTCATACATGCTTCAATCTTGGTCAAACCCAATTTTTGTCGGGACCTCAAGAAGGAAACTATGGCATACTTGGTCAAATGAATTCACTATGTCTATCTTGATTACCATTCCCCGATCTCCTCTAATCATGTTGGAATGGATCGCCTCTTGTACCAAAACAATGTTATCCCATATTTTTCTTTTTGCCACAAAACCCCCTTGGGAGGGTGAGATCAATTTGGGAAGGATCCTCCACCTTGGTAACAATAATTTTAGATATAATATTGTATGAGACATTGCACATGGATATAGTTTTGAACCTTGATAAGGTTATATCATTTTTTTATTTAGGGATTAAAGCTAAAAAGGTTGAATTTGTTGATCCTCCCATTCTATGTGTCTTTAGAACGTATTGTATCATTCTTACCAGATTAAAATTTATGATTTGCCAACATTTTTTTATAAAAATGGGTAGAGAAGCCATCAAGGCCCGGGGCCTTATCTGACTTGAACTGCATAATGGATGCTAATATTTCCTCCTCGGTGACCTTCTGCATTAACTCAACATTATCCCTTTCCTGTACTAACTTTGGAATATATGATAGTGCTTGATCTCAGAGAAATGAATCCACCAATATCGTTTATGAATCTAAATCATCATACTGTCAATGCCACTTTTTTATTTCTTCAAAAGAGGTGAGAGTGGATTGATCTGACAACTGGATCTCCTCCACAGTGTTTGTCCCTTTCCTAACCTTGCATTGCTTGTGGAAGAAGAAGGTTTTTTTGTCTCCTGACTGAAGCCACAAACATCGAGATGGAGAATTTTCGCTTGAGTAGTGCCTTAAAGTTTGTCTTGACCCAATATTTTATTTCCTTTTTCAGGAGAATAAGTTTATGCTCCCATATATGCACTAGGGAGCCCATAATCCATTGGCTCAAGACTGAAGAGACTAGATTGTGAAAGGAAGGAGACTCTGACCAAAGGGGGTTGAAACGAAAGGAAATTGGACCCAGATCTCTTTCATTTGAAAAGATTATGGAAATTTGCATGTGATTTGAGTTAGCCTAGGGAAGGATAAGAGAATAAGGAGAGGCATGCCCCGTTAGGAAATAACTACTAATTAGGAAACAATCAAGGTGGGTTGCAATGTGGCTAGCACCAGATCGATGATTGGACCAAGTGAAAAAGGCCTTTAGATGGAACCACATCAAAAAAATCTGAGGAGGATATTAGGTCTTCAAAATTTTCACGGCAGGGGTCCCTGACAGAGGAACCCACCCTTTTTTCCCAGTGGTAAATAGTGGAATTAAAATCCCTTGCAAGAATCAAATTGTCCAAAGAATATGCCTCAGACAATGCTAACAAGGAACATCAACAATATTTTTTTTCATGATATTGGTTTGGCATATAAACATTTAAAATAGAATAATTCTTACCTGTGGGTAGATGGACCAACTTGACCAACAACGAGTGTAGTGTTTCCAATCTTGATTCCAGCTGAAATTGATGAGAGTTCCAAAGAGTACAAAGGCCACCAGAAGCTCTCTACGAGCTCACTGTAATACCTATGCTATTTTTTCCCAAAAAAATTGTTTTCTTGAAGAAAAATGATGTCCTTCAGTTTTGTCTCCTAGAGGAGAAGTATTTAGGGTTTCTCCGATTTGATCAAATGCCTTACTGATTCTACCTTGTCTTTGTTTCCCAATCCCATACAATTCCAGGAGACCAATTTCATTATTTACCTTAGGGTTTTGAAGCCCCCTTTTTAGGAGGCACAGATACATTGGTTCCTCGAGTATTATTGGGTTCCTTTCTAAAGGTGTTGTCCAGGGTTGTTTGTAGACCAAGTTCCTTCTCCTCGTCTTATTTTTCTTCTCTTTTTTGAGACCTGATTTCCTTCCCAACTTTTTAGTTGTGGCAACTGCTCTTGATTCTTTACCAGACTCGTCATCTGATTCTCCCTAAGATTCTGCCTCCAATATGACTGGTATTCCAGATTTGGGTCAGGATCTTGATCCTTTATTTGTTACTGTCTCTTTTTCTGGGGAAACCAATGGTTATGTTTTCCCGGGGTTCTGGGGAGTTTCTTTTTCTTTATCAATGTCTTCCAATGCGACTAAATGAATTTCCTGGATATCTTCTGGAGAGTCTTTGGAAAGTGAGAGGGAAACATACTTGTTACCACTCGACACCACTTTCGGCCAGCAGCTCCCCTCCCCTCGAGATGATGGGGGAGAAGAAGAAGGCCCAAAAGTGGGTTGGACTGGAGGAGCCCCTTGAGGAGGATTCAGACCTATTTTTCCTAATCCATGTTTTCTCTTTTAGGAGGATTCAGACCTATTTTTCCTAATCCATGTTTTCTCTTTTGGGTTTGCTATTGTTCTTGATCACCCTGCTATTGTTGTTGGGTAACTAGGGCTTTAGGAGAGTGTTTCACGAAATGTCTATATTCATGACAAGATTTGAATTTGAATGAGAGTTCATCGTAGTCCACCTGCCATATATGCGACCAATATTCCAAGGTCAACTGAATCGCTTCTAGCAACCCTTTTTCTGGATCTACCTCTACACAAATCCTTGCACATGCATGGAGACCTTCTCATGGTTTGGATCAATCAATATATCTTCCCAGAGTGTTTCTAATGCTTCTGATTGTTTCATCCGCCCAACAATGATAAGGGAGAAAGGGGAGGCGAACCCAGACCGAGACTATTGAAGGGATATCATTTTCAGGGATAAATTATGGGATCCAAATGTTAAGGTACATACCTCTATATCCCATAAAATATGGACCACTGTGGAATACAAATATTTATCTTCTTTGAATTCAAATAAGAACACAAAAAAACCCTTACCACAATATGAGGAGGAGATATGGATTTGATGAAATGTTTTAATCTCTGATCTACCCAACTAGCCATTGCTCTGGGGGAGGGCGAGATCCCTATAAATTTCCCAACGAGACCATTTGTTGTAAACTTGAGGGACAAATTTCGGGAGGAATTAGCATGAACGAGAACCTTGGCATTTGTCAAACTTCTTGACAAACTTTGACTGAGGGTCCTTTTAGGTTCTTAGAGCCAAGGAAACCAACGCGCAGAAGGATTATGTATCCAGAGGGGGGGGGGAGTTGAATCCCCCCCTGTAGAGGCCCCTGCCATGGAAGGATCTAGGGTTTTGGATGGTCAAGAGGGAGTTGCAGGCACGAAGGAAAACTAAAGATAATCTATGGAGCTAGATCACTCTGGAAAAGCTAAGGTTATTAGAATTAGTGAATTAAATGAATCATATCCCTTGATCTCAAGTGAGTTGACATTTAATCTCAATAATCGATCACTTTGGAGATTAGGGTTATGTTTGATTCAGTCAAAACTCAAGATTATTAAAGCATCCAAGGTGAGAGGAAAAGACTTCACAAGAGAGAAATAGAGTGAAGAAGGACTTTCATTCTCCAGGTTAGCTCAAGAGAGGAAATCATTGTAACTAGGATAATTTCAGGAAGCCATAGCAGCAAGGCAGAGGCTGGGAATTTTTCTAGAGGGGTTGTACAACCCACAAGAGCATATAGAGAGTCCATACAACATACAACTAACAATTGGTTGCCACAAGAGCTGTACAACCCGCACAGGGTCATATAGGCCAAAAAAAACAACTATATAGCCCACGACAGGGGTCATACAATCCATAATATAACATGTCATACAAAAGGTGGAGATATCAACCATTAGAGGGTTTTGTCAGCATAAATTTGCCAGGTTTAGTTGCTATTTTTATTCTTCTCAGTGGACCATCATCCCAATCAGGGATCCCTTGTATGCTTGGATATTACTTTTAATGAAAAACATATTTGAAGGGAAAAAAATATATGTTCGTTGAAATTGGTTTCATTTGCTTCCACTATTTAACTTTATGTTAATTATTCTAGTAAGTATATTTTATTCAGTGAGTTGTAATTAATTATTTCATCAAGGAAGTCAATAGGAAATAATTTATCTAGTGTTGGGATTAGAAAATTAACAAAATTTACCAAGTAAATGTTGTCTTAAGTGAATTAGAACATGATGAGTGGTACTATGATATTGTATATTATCTAAAGAATCTCCCATGTCTTGATCAATTAGTGGATCATAAGAGTAGAACTTTGATATTTAAAGCTATGAAGTATTGTTTAATTCAAGATGGTCTCAACTGGAAGAATCCTGGTGGAATAATCCTTAGATGCATTAATAAAGACGAAGCATAAAAGTTGATTAAGGAACTTCATTCATGATATTGTGGTGGTCATTTTGTTTCACATGCCACTGTGCATAAAATCTTGAGAGTAAGTTACTATTGGCCTACATTGCTATCAATGTCAATTCTTCTCATGGAAACAATGATTGTATTCTTTTCTTTTAAAACTAGTGGTTGTTGAGGTACCTTTTCAACAACATGGTTTAGACTTCATTGATGAATTTGAGGATAAATCTAGCAATGGATATCGTTGGGTCTTGATTTCTATGAACTATTTCACTGGGTGGGTAGAAGCCATACCAACAAAAAAGGTAATTGAGGAAGTCGTAATGAATTTCCTTGAAGATAGAATAATCACAAGGTTTAGTGCTCTTGATAAGATGATCACCACTGATAATGCAAAATCCTTTAGCTCTCCGGCCTTGGTAAATTTCTATTTCAAGTACGAATTTTTCTTATTCCATTCATCTAACTACTATCCCCCATGTAATGAACTGACAGATTCTAGCAACAAGAATCTACTGAATATTTTCAAAAAAATTGTTGGTGAAAATAAGAAAAGTTGGGATAGTAAGATTAAGTATGTATGATGGGAATATTGTACCACAACCAATACTTCCACAAGAAAAGCCATGTTTGAGTTGGTATATGTTTTAGAAGCAAAGTTACCCATCAACCTCTAAATTCTTGTCCTTTAGTTCACATAGAAATTTAAAATTGATAAGGAGGCATTGAATGGAAGAATTTATAAGCTCATAAAGTTAGTTGAATCTAAGAGAAATGATTTTGATCAAATGGAAAGGAATTAAGACAAGATTAAGGGAACATTTGATCATAAGGAAAGACAAAGGGAATTTGAATATGGCGACGTTGTACTTATGTGGTATAAGAGGAAAGAGAAGCCAGGTATACATAAGAAGTTTGATATTCTATGGCTTGACACTTACAATATTGAGAAGAAGTATGGGACTAGTTCCTTTTATTTGACCACACGTGAGGGAAGGAGACTACCATTACCCATTAATGGATCCATTCTCAAGCCTTACTATGCATAAGGAACTTTATCCTGTTAGAGTAGTGTAGTATTAGGTCATGTTGCATGCTTGCATCTTGATTGTACCTTTCTTTCTTTTTATTGATGTTACTTATTGATTTATTTTAAGCATTCATGTTAGCTTATCTTATACATGTCTCAAAGTACTAGAGATGTTTAGGTTCTCATGTACTCTACGGTGAGCACATGTATCCATGTTGGAGAGAGATGCTACCCCCTCTCACCTAGGGGTAACTAGAGGGGATCATCCTTCATTATCTACATTGCAAACAATGATTCTGGAGATGATGATCAATATTCTCCACAGATATCAGCCCCACATATGCCTACCCCCTCATAATTGCTCAACTCATTCACTTGATCAACAGGTTCATCCGATGATGGTGGTCCAACACACATGAGGTAAATTAGTCATTGTTTCATGCAAAGTGTTACATTTAATTAATTAGGAATTTAGGTGAGGATCATGGATTGAGGTCAGATAATGGATCATGATTCTTGAAATTTATTCTTTTTTCCTTGTTTCACCTTGATGTCCATCATATGTGCTCTATTTGAGTTTTGTCACTATTGGGGATCATGAGTACTACTAGGAGGCCATGCTAGGGGTAATGTACCATTCCTTTCCAAACTTGACATTTTTTCATCTTGATTACATCCATTGTCCTATCTTTTGGAAGTGGTTGTTAATGTATCCCAAAAAGGTTCGTACCTTCATTCTCCTATGAGAAGGGGCTTGAATGCCCAAGGTTGAAACAAGTATTAAAATAATGGAAAATGAAATGTGATACAAATGATAAATCAAAATCCAAGATCAATTTGAGCTCTACCCCCTTACTATGAGGCAATCACCCCAAGTCTAATGCACTATATGCATATTAAATTAAAAGGACTTAATTGAATCCCAGTAAAATAAATGCATAAAACTAAAAAGGGTCTTGCAAAGAAAATTAATAAATATCAAAAGGAAAGAATAGGGGTGAAAAGAAATAGTGTCGAGGGAAGGGTAACTCAATGCACCAAGCACTCCCTATACAAAGGTGCTCATGGATATGAACCTCACACGTGACCTTGCATGTCATTGACACCATAACCATGAAGTAAACCCTATTTCATAGCATTCACTCATACTTACACTTCCATGGGTTTCTTGAGAACTACTCCTCTATTTGGGTATTGGCACACCTAATAGGGTCTTGTGATGGTCCTCTCATACCTAGACTTAGAAAATTGCATAAATTCTTAAGCTGGTGCGAAGTTTGAAGAAGATACCTAATGTGAATTGTTTACATGGATTTTGTATTAAATCATGGCTTGATTTTAATGATTCTAATGACACAAGGTATCCATGATGGCTGGTCTCACTTGACTTCTCTAATCCTTGATTAATGATGATGCACTATTGACATGGTCTTTTAAATGACATTGATGATGCTTCTCTCAGTACATTTCAGATTGTATGGAGGAAATTGGAGCCCCGATGATGAGAGTTTGGTTACATGATGACTTAGCATGCTTCTCGACACCTTCCTACACCTCTTGGACCTAAGATGTCGCATTGATGAGTTGGGATGTTGAACATATAGCCTATCATGTCATCTAGGGGGCAGGAATCCCACACCTTGGATGTTGCACCCCTTTGAGGATGTTAGGGTTTGAATGGATGCCATTTCCATTTATGAGGATAGTACACCTCTTCAGAGAGGTTATGGATCCCTTATCCATCATGACATCACACTAGGATCCCAATATGTTGCACACTTGAGGATGGCATCATGCTTGAGGGTGATTTGACGCTTGCTTGAGCCGACCTAGTATTTGTGATGATGAATTTTCACCTTTTGATGAGGAGATGTGACATTTTTTACGAGACATGACTTTTGATGATACTTTGCACCTTTTGGGGAGAGACGTGACATTTGGAGGCTTTTGCACCCCATTAGAGGATGACATCACCTTCTTAGAGCCTCTTACACCCACACGTGTGTCTTTTTAGGAGGATGTTTTCATGTTTTAGCATTATATATTTATTTTGGAGGCATTTCTATGTGTCAAACTAAGACCTATCCACATTGTATCTTGGATTCTTATTTTTTAGGTGGCTTCATGGAGAGATATAGCACTTGGTTTCCTCAGATATATAGAGGGACCTCTCCATTTTGTAAATCATAAAAAAAATTGTGGAGAATCATCACTGCACTTGTCTTCTATCTTTCTCTTTCGCTATGGATGACTTATGCACCTTATTTTGGAGATGATATTGGGCATGATTTTCAAGTTTTGTGGATGATTTCATGGTTAGGGTTTCATGGATGATCACTGATTTACCTAGTAAGTGCTCTTTCTAAGTCTTTGATGGTTTATTTATGGATGTATTAAGTAAATTTTTTATCAAAGTGATGATATTGCATGTTGTCTTTTATATTTCTTGAATAAACCTTGTCTTGAAACCCTAGGAAGGTTTGTAGTGGACTACCTTCCCTTGTAATAATTTGTTGAAGCTTTTTTAAGGACATAAGAATATTTCTAGGGTTTCTAGTGGACTACCCTAGTTCTATTATTGTAGGTTAAAGTTCTAGAGTTTGTAGTGGACTACCCTATAGTTTTACCCAAGATCCATCTTGATATATTTGCTAAAGGTTGCTAGAAGACATAGGAAGACCTATTAGGGTTTGTAGGAGAGTACCTTGAGTTTCCCTCCTAAAGGAATATTTCCTAGGGTTTGTAGTGGACACCCTAGGGTTTAATTATTAGGTCTTTATTTTACCTTTTCTCTTCGATAAAATGCATCATTTGACCCCATATTCCCAAAGAATATATACGACACTAGTCTCTCTCTCTCTCTCTTGCAAGTGACTTTAAACCCTAATTCCCCTTCTCCTTTGATGTTTTATGGTTAGATTGGGTTTTATAGCAATATCCCTTCAATTTTCAGCCATTTCTATCCTAATGTCTAGGGTATATTAACATATTTCACCCTTAATGTACATCTTGACATCTTTACCTGCATTGTTGTTATAATTTTCATCCCTCTAGGATTTGACGTCTTGGATGTTCTAGGGCTATTATGTGTCATACTTCATTTGAATAAGCATTTGTTATTAAAACCCTAGTTTTATCTTTCATTTTCATCTTTCTTTCATTGCATGATTACTTGTTTTAAGGGATATTATATTTTTATTGTTGTAATTTTTCATATTAATAAGGTAATTATCTTAATCACACATTTTATAACAACTTTATCTTTCTTCTTGATTTGTACTGCTTGGGGCATTTCCTTGACTTGTTTTGACTTAGTTGATATCATTAATTGTTCAAGATACTTCCCACTTGCAAATCTGAAAGCTATTTTATTAAACCACATTGATACTGCCTTGACAACCTTGACCTAAGTGTTGGTATAATTGAGTGACCAATATAGGAGGCCATATACTTTATCCATTCTTGCTATAGGATTCCTGGAGGTTGCTAGGGAAGTTTCCCTTGTGTTGGATTTCATTCTTCACTAAAATGAGGAAAATAATTGCTAAGGTGACAATGACAAGTACTTCCAAAAGTTACACTTGTCTTGCACCTTGTGATAGGTTTGCACAAGGGTGTTAGGCCTTCTGATAACATGAACCACATGTTGAAGATTCAAAGAAAGAAGAATCAATAGTTCATGTTGTTATATATCGCCACTCACACCACATGGAGAAACAATAGTCATCAAGGCAAGGGAATGAGTTTCAACAAACTTACTATGGATCAACATAGAACCAGAGAGGCAAATAGTATGGAGGTGCATGGAGGACTAAAATAAATGCATGTAGATATCAAAGTAGTGTAGGGAAGACATGGATCCCAAGAAGAAACCAAAATCAATATCCAGGAAAGGCCACAGTTGGATCTCGACCCCATGTCCAAATTTCAATAGGATGGATGGATATTTGTGGATGGTACTAGTTGACTACATTGCTCAATAGGTCATATTATATGGCTTCTTCCTATGTTTCGAGGATGAAACATGCCAAAGGGGATGTAATGTAATGTACCTAGGGAAGACAATATGGGGTACATACAATGATAATGAATGTAATGTGGCCATAATATTGGAATAGGCTCACTATGTAATTAAAATGAAATAATATGCTCAATATGTGATTAAAATGAAATAATATAATAATAAGGGGTAGTTGGCATTAGATTCCTAGGAATAATCATGAAATAGTCTATATACACATTAATATCATTGTATGGATATGTGTTGGATTGTATTGTCTTGTAGTAAGCATGGCTTGTGGAGTGATTATTTCCATAAGGAATATTTGATGATGTTATTACCCTACCTCAAGGGTTCTTCTATATATTCTTGTGTTGTTCATGGTGAATGTTTTGGTATATTGGATGTTCAAGATTTATTGTTAAATTTTTATAGTGGTTTCTCTCTTTTATCTTTGGATTTTTACTACATTTACCAGACTCAAATAGTTAACTTCACCATGATCATATACACTTTATAAATCATTGTGAAAATAACAATTTTACCCAAAGTAAATTTTGCAAGGGTTATTGTAAAAAAATTCTTGACTTGTCAATGCTTGAATTTCGAGTGTGAATTCTACCTTGTGTCAACTTGTCAATTGTTGGATAGTCCACCGGTTGACCACCCTACCAACTATAATGGGACTCTTCTTCTCCAAGGACTCTTAAGATGCAATGAGGTTGTATGAAAGACACCAACTTAGAAAATTGTGAAGAGAGTGCAGATATTAAGGTTGAGAGGAAATCCCCACCTCAATGATGCTTTCCAATAGACCAAACTCATCAACAATCACCAATAGAAAATTCAGTATTAAGACAACCATATATTATTAGAGAGCAAAAAAGTGTGAGCTCTCTAGCTCAATCCTTCATTTTATAGGATTTGTGGCTCAAGCCACTTCTCCATCTCATGCAAAAATTGTAATTTCCTAATTTAGTGATTTCATTTTATTCATCCACCCATGTGTCACTCACATGCACAAATAAATACCAATTTGAAAATATAAAATAGTGATTATTCCTCACCCAACTACTACATTTATTATTTTTACTCTTAGATGTTTCATCGGTCTCCTCCTCTTTTCCTATTTGAGTGGATGCACATGTAGTCACTACTATTGTTAGTTATTAACTCTCTTTAATATTTCACTGTCCACTTTTCTTTTTCTGCACTTCTATTTGAATTTGAATTTCTTGTTCCTCTTTCTTCTCCTGGAATTGTGGGTGCACTAGTATTTAGTTTTTAGTTAATTAAAATTACTTTATTTTCCATTTCATGCACATTCTAAAATGCATTTATTTTTCTAATGGATTTTAAATAAACTATTATATTTTTTTTATGAAATATGTAATAATCTATACACATCAATCAATCAACCATCCAATTTTTCCCAAACTAAATAAAATGTCCATGCATAGTCAAACATCTTTTTCATGTATGCTTAACAACTATAATTGATATCGAGGGTGTCATGCTTCTCCATGCCCTTCAAGAGTTATCTTTTGGTAAGTACCAAGGGTAACAAAGTTACAAACTTGATGAGAACCCTTAAGAGTTCTCGTTTTCTTAGAGGTTGCATTTAATGGTTGTTTTTCCCCTTGTTTCGAAACATGGTACCGCTAACAACACTTTTTTTTTCTTCGAGGGGGGGATTAAAATTACAACATTTTGCTAACATAATCCTTAATGTTCCTAACAATATCCTTAAAAACAACTTTTGAATAAAAAAGTGGTGCTACTAGTAGCACTCTTTTATTTTTCAGAGTTAAAATTACAACTGCTTTAAAACCATAGACTTAAAAATTTACACCATTGCAACAAAAACATCAAATCAATTCTTGAATCGAAAATTGATGTTATGAGTAGCACTCATATATATATATATATATATATATATATATATAACATGTTTGAAATCATAGTCTTAACAATTTGTACCATTGCAACCAAAATTTTAAAATCAACAATTGATTCAAAAAAAAGTATAAGTAGTAGTGTCTTTTTTTTTATTTCAGACTTGAACTTCCAAAATGTGTACAAAACTATCATTATTGTAACTAAAATATCTATACTCACACCTACTCCATCATTTTCTCCTTAAAATAATTTTTAAAAATACCTAAAAAAAAATGTCATTAATTTTAAAAACACGTTTTTTTTTTAAACAATTTATATTGAACTTAAAAAAACAAATTATAAAAAAGCACGATATAGCAAATGAATTTAAAAAAATAAAAAACAAAAACAAAACACTTTAAAAAGATAAAAAAATTATATTATATTATAAATCAAATATATGTATAAATAAACTAAAAACAAATAAAAATAAAAATATGGAAAAACATTAAAATATATTAAAAAATAATATTAATTTTACTATAAAAATTGTAAAAAATAAAACATAAAACAAATAAAATATAATATTATGAGGTTTAATTTTTTCTCCACTTTATAACTATATAAAAGAATTATAAAGTGAGGGATTATTATAAGAATCGCCCCCTCCACTTTTAACATATGTTTTTCAAAGGCATTGTTCTTTTAATTAATTTTTTATTTTTAATTTTTTATTAAAAGGAGGGTGATGGTGGAGTAGGGATGATTAGGATGATTTTAATTGTGGAAATGATATTTTTTTAAGTCGTAGCTTCAATAATATTGCAATTTTAATTCTAAAATAAAAATGCCACTACTACAAGTACTTATTTTCAATTTAAGAGTTGATTTTAAAATTTTGGTCACAATGTTATCGATTATTGATGTGATGGCTCCAAACAAGAAGAAATTTTTAACCTTTCAAAAAACAAAAGGATGTTATTCGAAAATTTGTTTTTCGATTCAAGGGTTGATTTTAGGATTTTGGTTGCAACAATGCTAGTTGTTAAGGCCATTGTAACATCCCCGCTATAATCCCCACTTTAATTAATGTTTAATGTAGATATAACATGTGGCTACGGCCAAGCGATGTATATGCGAATTGTATTTCTAAATTTTAATAATAACATGTGATGCCAGCTACTAGAGGACATGGACAAATATGGGGGTTGATTAATCGATAAGAGAGAGGAATGTCTAGGAGTGTCTAAAAGGGGTCCAAGAGGGGATTACCCATGTCTATTAATTCAACCCACTTCCCAAAATTACTATTGGTATATGAACCTTCTATTTTGTTGTTGAGTGTTCTCAAACCCAATCATTGAACGCATGTAAGAGATTGGATGTGAGAAGTCACATCCCATAGTTATTGGGAGCATGGGAGTTGAGTACAATCAACTTTGGGAAAGTGTGTAAGTCAAGGAAGCAAGAAAAGAGAGGAAATTTGTATGGGCAGTTACAACAGTGTTTGATAGTCATATTTTTGGCATGAACAACACACAAAGAACATGAAATAAGATATTTAGAGCTGGAGAAACTATGGAGGGAAAATTTTGGAGCGTATTTGGAGCAAAAGACTGAAAAACCTATTTGTCAGACCTGAAGAGTGAACTCTTGTGTGATGCACTATAACAACAAGTGATTGTTATTGTTTTCCTGGTAATTTTCCTAGCAGTGAGCTCCCTTGAGTTTCCCAATAGTGAGATTCTTGGTTACCTGTACCAGAGAGATCTTGATAAATGAGTGGGACACCTGATGGACTAAGAGCAATGAAGGGTACATTCCTTGGGTTGGACAGGTCTAGAGAAAGAGATTTGGTGGAAAATCATGATAGTTAGAGGAGAATACCAGTAAGTTGTGGGATTTTCTTAGTTGTGAGTGGACAGTGAGAGACGACCCTCTTTTGTGCATTGCTAGCCCCAGCTCGGGGGTCACTTGTTGTTGATATTTGGAACAAAATGTCTACAACTGAGTGGAACATCTGTCCCAAGTAGTTGGTTGCACAACCGTTTTTTAAACATAAGTGTTTTATCTTGTTTTTATGTTGCATTATGAGTTTAATTGTTGTGTATTAACTATGTGTTTGAGAACAAATTATGCGTTGTTGTGTTAAGTTATTTAAATTGCATTCATGTTGTTTTTAGCATGTTGTAGATGCATTTAATTAATGGTATTTGACAAGAGTTAAATCTGTGTAATTCGTAGCTAGTAAGCTATAGAAAGTTAGTTAGCAGAAAATTTCATTTTTTTATAATTTTGTTCATACGTAATGGATCTCAACTAGGCTGGGGAATGTTACAGATTGGTATCAAAGATTATAGTTCAACACTAGAACCATATGGACCAAGAACCAGTGTGAATTTGGAAAAATCCGTTGTTGCATATTTCGATCTGTGACGAATTTGGGGGAAAATAGAGAAAATTAGAGCAAAACCCCCAAATTCGTGAGCAAATTCGAGTTTGATATGCCTCAGAACCCTCTAAGAGATGATCAAGGACGTTAATATGCAAATTGCAGAGTTAAAATTTGACTTGGAAGATCCAAATTCATATTTTAATGGTTGTTGTAGAATTAGGAGAAGTTTGATTGATTGACGATCGAGATCATGTTTGATTTCGAAATCAACGGCCATATTCAATGTAAATAGATTTAAAAATTTATAAGGTTTTTTGGAGTGTGGCAAGGTCTAGTAGATCGACGACCAAGATTCATTTTTGACAATTTGGAAAATGAGACAGATCAACGATATGGATTTGTTTTCAGCCATTTGGAAGTTGGAGTAGATCAACAGTCAAGATCATTATGAATGGAAGATAGGTGGTGTAGATTCATATGGGATTTGGTAAAAAAATTACAAGTGTTGGAGTTTGCCAAAATAATTCACCGATGACAGATGATCGGGGGTCGACGAAATCATAAAGGTGTTTCAATTGAACAAGATAAATCTTCGATCATTGATGGTCGGGGGTTGGAAAAACTAACGAGGTCTTCAGTTCATTCAAGAGAAGTTTCCAATCACCAATGAAGGAAAGAGGATAATGACATGTTGTGTAATATCAACATCCATGTGTCAATGCCATGTCAACATCCTTGTGTCACACCACATCATCATGAGTGCCATGTCAATGTCCACATGTCATGCCGCATCAACATCTACATGTCATGCCACATCAGTATAGATTCCACATCAGCCAAGAGATGGTCTATGATCGAGTCGGGTGAATCCATAAATCATTTCCTTCATCCCAGAGAAATTTTTGATGCCTGATGGTTGATGGTCGGGTCAGTCGGCTTAGAGATGTCTTGCAAGTTGGTTGCCAAAGGAAGGGGTTGATAGCCAATGGTCAGATCGAAAGTTTTGGAAAAGTGTTGTGTGTGTCCAAAGGAAAACTTTGATTGTTGATCATCGATGGAGCTTGGAAAAACAACTCATATTTCATCCATTTTTTAGATCGACAATGCAAATTAAAAAGTTGTTATAATAGTAAAAAAATCAATTTTCTATGAATTTTTTAGATTTTTGAAGGTCTTAAACTTGCAGGGTGATTTTGAGGCCTTAAATGACGTTTTTAAGATGTCAATTTTTACAAGAATAGGGATTGCCTTTTCTTTGTATCTTAAATAAAAGAACTCGGAGAGAGATTTCCAACGAGCTACTCTGAGCGAAAAATAGAGCTTGTATGAGAAAGTTACAACTGAAACAGTTAAGGGTATAATTTTGGCACCAATTTACTTCCAAAAGGCATAACTCCTTGTTCAAAATTCTGTTTGGGGCACATGATCAGTCTATGGAAATATTATGAATAATAGAAGGCATCCATGGAGCTAGATTTGGAATCTAGGTATGTGAAAATGTTCAAGAAAAGAAGGAAGACACTTGTAGCATACATGGATAAAATGGGAAAACAATCTAAACTTCCTCAGACCATAACTTTCTGCTCGGAGCTCGATTTTGGGAAAAAGAATAGTTGTTGGAAAGGTATTGAGGAGGAGAAGACATCTATCTACCCATAATTTAGAATTGGGTAGTAAAATTTTCAAAAAGTAATAAATTAATTTTTGTAGCAGTAGAAACATAGGAATGAGTGGAAATTACAGCTTGTGAATGTTGTAACATTTCACTCAGAATTCAGAATGAGGCATGAGTACAAGCGTTAGAGTTGTTTCAGAGAGGAATGTGTCTAGGAAATTAGATTTTGACTTAGTGCATTATGTTCTTCATAAATTGAGATGAATAATAACTTGTATTCTAATTAATAAAATGTTTTATAGTATGAATGTGCTAATAGTAATTATTACATGCACTTTTCTTACAAAATTAGAGGTATAGGAAAACATCATTGGTTCTTATACGAGGACTAGAGTTATGGAAGATGCCTAGGGATCTTACATCCATGAGGAGGAGGTCTTAGGTCTACATGTCAGCATGGGAAATGCTGAGACATGGTCTAATGGAAGAAGAAGCAGGGAGGATTTTGTAACTATGAGAAATCTGCATAGAGAAGTGCAGAACTATAGTTTTTGTTTTTGTTGTTTTTGTTGCCTCACATGTACATTTTTTTCATCTCCCAAATAATTGCAAAGCCTTAGCTATTGAGCTAGAGGAAAGTAAAGGAAAGTAGCATGCCATTTGTGTCAGTCCATAGTCGTCAAAGACATCCTCATACATTGTCAAGTCCCTACCTCTCAAACTTGAAAATGAAGTAAGAAAAATCACATTTGATGACATGCACCCAAAGATATCAAATGGTGAAGAGAAAAAAAATGTTGATATAGATTTAATCAAACACGGGGCGACATTGTCAAAGGGAAGTAGATAGAAAGAGTTCACTTCAAACAACAAATGTTTTTTTTGAATTTATTTTATTTTCATGATGACATTTCAGTTTGACATTTGAGGCACATATTTTGGACAGTTGACATAATTATTATTATTGAGAAACTTATATCATGCATTTAAAGTATTTTGGGAGATACAAGTGTTATAATTATGGAGCATGATTACTTTGGTTGTTGTTAATATGATGATGTGGGCATGATATGTGGATAAATTATGGAGGAAGAAGGGAATGTTGAAAATAAAACAAATAAATACATAAATGGGCCCCACGTATTAGTTATAATATATTATTGTTATTTATCTTTATCATAAATAAATTGTCATATTATCAACAAAAGTTATTTAACTTTAGTAACAATAAGTAGTTGAACCAATTGATAGCTACTTTTTGGAGAATAAAAGGAAGAAAGAAAGGACAAGAAGGACATGAGAAAATAGAGAGAGATACTTCTGATAAGGTTTTCTCTTGTTTCAAGTGATATTTTTTATATTCATTCTTTCATTTTCTGAGTTTCATGAGAGCTAATTCCTCTGGTTGATTGCAGGATTGCTCTAAAGGTGGAAAAGAAGAAAGGATTGGGAAGCATAGACTTTTGACATGCTTCAAAAGGTCATTCATTTATCTTGTAAGCCTATTTAGTTTGATTAGAAATTTTTAATTCATTTTTCAGTGTTGATTAAGGCTATTTTGCAGAGTCAAGACTATGATGAGCTTGTAGCTTGGATTGATCTAGTTTATTTCATTCTTGGTATTTTTCTTTCAGAAACCAGTTGTCTTTTTATGATTCAAAATTACATCCTAGACTTCTAAGTTTGATTATGGTCCAAACCCTCGTAGGAGTTTGTAAAGATGAATTTGGTTGTAACTAAGAAAAATCATTAATAAAATCATTTATGGTTTCTTATCAATTTGAGACTTGAGGTTTACTAGTTTTTAGATGTATGTGTCCTTGTATTTATTCATTTAAATTCTTATAAAATTTATACACAAAAACTTT